>BQNB010146128.1:0-13978 GCA_026074375.1 Tanacetum coccineum
ATGTAAAGAGATTTAGGTTTTTAGGTAACCTTAATATGAAGTATGATGATGAACAATATGATCTAAACCCTAGTTTAGATAAAAAAATCTAGGTTTCAAGACTCGAAAACCCTATATTCAAGTGAAACCCTAATCTTGAATCTTTCTTGATTAACACTTGTAAACTTTAAACCAAACCTTCAAACCTTCTTGGGTTATCTTAGATATTATGTGAGAATACTTGTAAATGTTGTAGTTAAAAATTATATGGATGGTTTGTGTGTGGCTTTTTGAGCCGTGGCATATGAAGAGAGGGAAAAGAGAGTGTTTTGCTTGTTTACACATTAGAAATGAGAGATGTATGTGTTTATTTACTAGTTGATAGCTTTATATACTCATGTAACTAGTTGATAATAAGTCTAGATGCATATTTCACTATGCTTAGACAATTGTTGGTATTTGTTGAAGCGTAGAAAAGTTTTGGTGGTTCCGGGTATGCCTAAACGTATTTTATTGTGAAACGTAACCAATTTACGTAACCTATAAAAATTAAAATGAACAAAGTTAATAATTATCCTCAAAATAATTACTTAACACTTGCTTGATGTAAACATTTAATTGTTTGATGCCCGTTTACATTGATTGATAATTTTTAGCTTACGCGATTTAACTTAACGATTACGATTTAAAAACAACTGTGTACATTACTAAAAATAAATACTGAATTTATTGACATCATAAATGACCCTAAAACAAAGGGTGTTATAGTTTTGCACCAACCGGATGGTGTCGGATCAAAGAGGTACCACATTGTTCCCTGTGGGGAGCTCGATGGTATTCCTATAGCCCTCGTTGCTAGGTTTGGAGTAGTCTCTTAGAGTGCGGATAGGATTCTCGTCTCCCATGGTGGTTGACGAGAATGGGTTACGAAATAAATAACACGAAGAAAAGATAGACTATGAGAAAGCTAATATGCGGAAATTAAAGTCTCACTTGAAAGAATTCAAGAAAGTAGAACTAAGCTAAACTATGATCAAAACTTATCTATTCCTCGCGCAGCGGCGCCAAAAACTTGTTGCGGTTTTCGTAAGGGACTTCTACAAGAAGTTTTATAACTCCCTAGGCATTGTACCTAACCGTTGTAGTGTAGTATAGGCAAGACTCGGGGGGTTGTTATTGTTCTCTAGGGGAATAGGTTAGGAAGGCTTGATCATGGTCTAAAAGAATTCTAGGGGTTGAGAGAAGGTTATTTTTGTATTTTTATGTTTATAGGAAAGCGGGTAAAATCATATATTTTAGAGGTTGGTTTGGTTTTAGCTATTAAACTAAATAATAAATTACGCTAATGGTGATAACAATATAATAACAGATTTTGTTCATTCAATCATGTATTACTCCCTAGATTGCTTCTCCTAGTGTTGTTGCTTTGTCACACTTGTGATGATCTATGTAACTATTTCGTAAGTCATGAACGAATTACACGAACCCGCCGTCTATTTAATATTCCGTTAAGGCAACGCACAAGTAAGGTAGTATGAAGACTATTACAAGGCCCTTAAGAGTATATTAAATGCATTTGAAATATATCAAAAGTGGATCAACCATATAAGGGGAAGGTAGTATGAAGACTATTACTCGATGGTATCCTTTCTACACAATCATGTTTTCTTAGACATATCAACTGCGATACAGACAAAAGCTGATTTTCTAAAACCTAACATGCATATTCATCACAAGAAGCAACACTACTAAGATCTACATCCTAGGTTTCATACAATTATAAATAAACACAATAGAAGGTTTATCCAAGCATGTTAAAGATAAAGCAAGAACATATAAGAATCACACAAAAATATATATTGAATGATTAAGATAGTCTTACTTGATTAAAACATAAATTGAAGGGAGTACAATAGTGTTTTGAGGCCCTAAAATCATCCCTAATAGCTGCTAAACAAACTAGGGTTCGTCCCTTTCTTTTACTCTAAAGTTACACACTTAAAACCCTAATTTTGGGTTTTTAAATATAGGAAAATCGCTGCGATGGCGTCACGTTTTAATCGTGACGCCGTTGTGAAAGAGAATATTCTAGATAATGGGTTGGGTCATGCATTCTAATGCCGTCTTGAGATCTTGTGACGCCGTCTTGGTATGAATTGTGACGGCGTCACGTGTAATCTGTGACGCCGTCTCCAGCTGCTGAGAACATAATCTTAGGAGATGTTGGTGTTGGTCTGTAGTCTTGTCCGTTTCTTCTCCAAATAAGCCCAAGTCACATGTATTTCCTCTAAATGCCTTTCAAATGCTGATTACATGAAAAGGAACGATTAAGTACCTATTTTGGGCATGAATGCATGATTTAGGGGGTTAAACGACCCCAAAAAAGTGTATAAAATGACACCTCATCACTTAAGAAGGAGAGATTGTATGCCAAGTTTTCTAAGTGTGATTTTTGGCTAGATTCGGTAAAGTTTCTCGGTCATGTAATTTTCAATAATGGTGTTCATGTTGATCCTGCAAAGATCGAAGCCATTAGGAATTGGGCTGTCCTAATGATGCCAACGAAGGTGAGGAAATTTCTTGGATTGGCTTGTTACTATTGAAGGTTTTTTGCTAATTTCCAAGCCTCTGATTCAGATGACTCAAAAAGATAAGAAGTATGAATGAGGTAAGGAAGAAGACGAAGCATTCCAGTTGCTGAAACAAAAGTTGTGTAGTTCACCGATCTTAGTATTGCCCAAAGGAACAGAAGATTTCGTAGTTTATTACGATGCGTCACTTAAGGGTTATCAAGCCGTGTTGATGCAATGGGAAAAGGTGATAACGTATGCTTCCCGACAATTGAAGGTCCATGAAGAGAACTACACAACTCATGATTTGGACTTGGGTGCCGTTGTTTTTGCTCTTAGGTTGTGGAGACATTATTTGTATGGAACAAAGTATGTGATTTTCACCGATCACATGAGCCTACAATATATTCTGAATCAGAAAGAGCTTAACATGAGACAACGTCGCTGGATTGAGTTGTTAAGTGATTATGATTGTAAGATTCGCTATCATCCTGGAAAAGCGAATGTAGTGGTTGACGCCTTGAGTTGAAAGGAAAGGATTAAGCCATTGCGTGTTCGAGCTTTGATGATGACTGTTCACAACGATCTACCTAAGCAAATCCTTAAAGCTTAAAAGGAAGCGATGAAGAAGAAGAGTGTGAAGGCCGAAAATTTGGGGAGATTCATTAAGCAAATATTCGAGTTTCACCCCGATAAAACGCGTTGTTTTGGGAATCGTGTTTGGTTGCCAAGATTTGGTAGATTAAAGGATTTGATTATGCACGAGTCGCATAAGTCTAAGTATTCTATCCATCCGAGAACGGAAAAGATGTATCAAGATTTGAAGCTGTTGTATTGGTGGCCGAATATGAAAGCTGATATTGCCACATATGTTAGCAAGTGTTTGATTTGTGAGAAGGTTAAAGCCGAGCATCAGAAACCATCTGGGTTGCTGCAACAACCTGAGATTCTTATTTGTAAATGGGAAAGGATCACTATGGATTTTGTTAGTGGACTGCCTAGAACGTCGAGTAGGTATGATACGATATGGGTCATTGTCGATCGATTGACCAAATCAGCTCATTTCCTATCGACGAAGAAGACTGATACTATGGAGGAACTCACACAACTTTATTTGAAGGAAATTGTGTGTAGACATGGTGTTCATATTTCGATCATTTTAGATCGAGATAGCCATTTCACGTCTAGATTTTGGAGATCGCTTCAGAAGGCGTTAGGGACAAATTTAGATATGAGTACCGCTTACCACCCTCAAACGGATGGTCAAAGAGAAAGGACTATACAAACGCTGGAAGATATGTTGCGTGACTGAGTTTGAAAGTAGTTGGGATCGCCATTTACCTTTGGTCGAGTTCTCATACAATAATTGTTATCACACGAGTATTAAGGCCGCACCATTTGAGGCTTTGTATGGACGGAAATGTAGATCACTTGTTTCCTGGAGTAAGGTTGGAGACAGTCAACTCACTAGTCTAGAAATGATTCGTGAAACGACATAAAAGATTATTCAAATTAAGAACCGCTTGTTGACTGCTCGTAGCCGCCAGAAAAGCTACGCGGATAGAAAATCTAAGCCTTTGGAATTTGAAGTCGGGGATATGGTATTGCTCAAGGTATCGCCATGGAAGGGCATTATTCGTTTTGGAAAGCGAGGAAAGCTAAGTCCATGTTACATTGGGCCATTCAAGATCGTAGCAAGAGTAGGTCCGGTGGCTTATACGTTCGAACTACCTGAAGAATTAAAAGGGATTCATAGCACATTTCATGTTTCCAATCTCAAAAAGTGTATAGCGAATGAAAATCTCATCATCCCGCTTGACAAGATTCAACTTGATGAAAAGATGCACTTTATTGAAGAGCCAGTAGAAATCGTAGACCGAGAGATTAAGCGACTTAAGCAAAGTCGGATTCCTATCGTTAAAGTTTGCTGGAATTCGCGAAGAGGATCGAAGTTTACATGGGAACGTGAAGATCAGTTCAGAGATAAGTACCCTCATCTCTTTACGAGTAATGATGAAGCGAGGAAGAGCGGATAAGTCAAGCTGAGCACCGGGACGGCACTCCCTAAAGGAGGGAAGAATGTAACAACCCGAGTTTCAGGTCAACATTTATCCCGAGCTATGATAATTATTTTACTACATAAGTGATTTTAGTCATTTATACGATATAAGGTTTGGTAAAATTTCTAAATTATTAGGTAATTTCAAGCCGTGATTGAGTTTCTATTTGTTTTTAGCATTTGAGAAAGTTAGAAAAAATTATATTTTTGCTCCGAGAGCGTGATTATTTTATTTTTGTAGTTTATGGCTTTTTCCTGTGTTTTTGTAAAAAGCGTGTCAAGAATCGAGGTTTACTTGATTTAACATTTTAATAAATGTTTTAAAATAAATTTAGTGGGACAGAATAAAAATATTTACGAATGTGGTGTGACCCGAGCTTTATGGCCGACTATAAAACAAAAGAGAATAACTTTGTACTAAATTTGAAGGACTATGAGGAAGGAAGGACTAAAAGTGTTAAAGGCTTAAACTATTTTCCTATATAAACTAACTCATACACACACTTAACACTTTTAACAAAAATTGTATTCTCTCCTTCTTTTGCACCCTACGACTAGCCATCACCCAAACACCACCACCGTCGCCTGATTTTGACATGCAATACAATCCGATTACATTTTCTTAATCCTATCATCAAGACCTACATATCTCACTAAAAATATTACACATGCAATGGGTATTTTGTAAAATAAAATTGGGTTGAGTTCTTGAAGTTTTGATCTCAAAGAGGTGTTTATTGAGGTTAGATTAGTGTTATTAGCAAGTGGGTTTTGTTAAAAAAAAGCTTTGATTTTGGTTGTTGGATTGTGTTCGAACCACGAACCACAAGGGAGAACCGAAACCGAGTTTGTGTGTTGATTTCTATTGTGTCGAGAGTGTTGTAAGTGTTCTATTTACATTGTCAACATTTGTACAATTTAATAGATATTGCAGTTTTATATATTATGTGCTATAGGATTCAAGTGTGGAAAATTATTAAAAGTATGTTTGATTATTAATTGAAGTTTGATGGTTTTAGTATAAATAAATAAACTAGTTAAACATATTTTGATAGTTAGTTTAAGTCAAAAATATCATTTTAAAGGGTTTTGCATTGACTAAGTTTGACAAGAAAGTTTGACCGTCTCGTAGCGAGTCAAAAAATTTTGAAAGTTATTTTTGATAATGAAAAGTGATAGAGTTACTTTTGAAAGTCAAACTTGCATGTATTTTTGAATATGGTCTTTTATAAGAAAAGGGTTCGTAATGTTAGTTAATTAATGATGAAATATGAAGTTCGGATTATATTATTCTTACTTTTGACAACTTTCTAAAAATAGAAACTTTACGGTAAACGAAGCGTAACGCAACTGTAAATTGTTGTACATTTGAAGGTGTGTCGAAGTAAAATGTTTTGCTCGCACTTGGAGATTGTAGTATATGATTGTATATACATAATAGTTATATAAATATATATACAAGTATACATTATATGAATTATTTTACTTTAAGTCACGCACCGCTATATATGTATTATATAGGTCGCGGTTGAGATGTGAAAGTTATTTGCACTTGTTAGGTTGATTGAATTGGATTCTTTTGATTAAGGTGAGTTCATAGCCTCACTTTTAAATCTTTTAATTATTTTATAAACCCACGAGGGGGATACATGTTTGTTTTATAAATCAAACACATATGATTTTATGGTATACTGGACCCGATTATGAGAATTTTTCCGCATAAGTAGCTATTGTCAAAGTCCCTTATTTCATGAACTGTTAATTACCTTGCGAGGTAAACACTAATGCATTAAATAGATCTAATGGGTTTGATAACCCCGTCCGGGGTCTGAATCCTTGTGAGCACCCTGTTAAACGGACGTTTTGTATTTAGAAGTAGTAGGTATATGACAATAATTCCTTATTCTGGGGAAAATTGACATATGAAAGGATATATGTATTGTTAACGTTCGGTGTCATAAGCTTATTGCGTGAAAGAAAAGAGATGTTATACATTGTATTCGTTGCATTACAATACAATCCTGATCTTGTTGAGAAGATGTACTAGACTCAGAAACTCCTTGTTTACCAGCAAAGTCATTAGAAAATGTTCCTGCAACCACTGGTACATAATTCATTGATTAGGTTAGAGAATCAAGATCAAATAGCCACTTTGGACCATTTCCTTCTATCATAGGCTTATTCTCTAAGAACCCAATATGCAAGTTTTCCTAAACTTTCCTGGTTCTAGTGTTGTATACCCTAAAAGCTTTGCTACTTAAGGAATATCCAACAAAGAAACCTTCATCACTCTTTCCATCAAACTTGCCCAACTTATCTAAGGTATTGAGAATAGTAACATGACATCCAAAAGGTTTCATGAATCCTCAGTAGAAACTGTTTCTGCCCAAAATGTGGTAGGTAACTTAGAGTCAGCTAACATTGTTCTAGCAGCCTCAATGAGTGTCCTATTCTTCCTTTCAGCTACACCATTTTGCTGAGGAGTCCTAGCTACACTATATTCTCTTTTAATACCTTTTTCCCTACAGAAATCATCCATCACTTTGTTTTTAAACTCTGTCCCATTATCACTTCTGATTATTTTTACTTTCTTATCCACTAGGTTTTCTACTTCTTTGATAAAAAATTTAAGGATCTCACTTGTTTCATCCTTAGTTGTTAAAAAGAAAACCCATGAAAATCTACTATAATCATCAGTGACTACTAAGCAGTACTTTTTATGCATTAGACTACTAACAAAAGTTGGACCAAAGAGATCCATATGCAGCATAAACAATGGCTTAGTAATGGGATTAAAGGCCTTGGTCTTACAAGAGGCTCTGTGTTGCTTGCCTTTAAGACAGGCAACACATGTTTGGTCATTCTCAAATCTTTTTAAGGGCAGATCTCTTACAAGATTTTCTTTGACAAGTTTATTAATATTCTTAAAATTTATATGACCAAGCCTTCTATGCCATAGCATTGATTCTTCAGATGTAGCCTTTGCAACTAGACAAGTTAAACTATCTTTAGGAACTATGTTTTTCATATCAAAACTGTACATGTTATCCTGTCTAGGAATTTTAAGAAGTATCTGATTTTCATCAGGCAACTTAAAATTAGGAGATAGGACAAGACATTCAGAGTCAGTAAAAAGAACATAGTTCTTTTTGTCACACATCTGTGAGACACTAAAGAGGTTGAACTTTAACTCTTTGACAAAGTATACATCATCAAAATCAAGATTATCAGTTTTAATAGTACCTTTGCCAGTAATTCTGCCTCCATATGCTCCTCCACCAAAAGTAACATAACCTCCATCAAAGTCTTTGAAATCTGAAAGATGGGCTATGTTTCCAGTCATGTGCCTTGAGCATCCACTATCAACAAAGCCTTTATCATTTAGTTGTGAATTGCTCTGCACATAAAACTTATGAAGTTAGTTTTCTTTGGGGACCCAAGCCATTACTGACTTGGATCTGCCTCGTGCATCAATGTAATTATATTTGTTGAAAACCAGTGATGCACCATTGGGTTTGATGGGTCTCCAAACCCAACATGCTGAGGGCTTAACAGCATTAAATCCCCTTGCCCTGACAGTATTAACATTTTGCCTACCAGTATTAAACCTTTGATTATAACACCTTTTTGTTAATGTTGTTCTCTTGTAAAAATGGCTGTTAACACTGATGTGCGTGATTTTTGAGTAATATGTTTCCCTTGGCTTCAAAGCACAATGAACAAGTTGATTATAGGTGAGCAGTATAAGAACCCTAACAGTATAAAAAGACCTTGTAGTACTAAAAAGTTTGCCAGTGTTAAACAGACCTAAACCAGTATTAACAGGCCTTGCAGTATTAAGCACCAGATATTTTAGGCCAGACTTCAATCAAAACGCTCTTCGAGCCATTATGTTATGTGCACCTGGATGAGAGGTTTTAGGACAGTTGTATTGAATGTGATCAAAACTTCCACAGATAAAACATGCCTTGTTATTAAAAACAAAGTTACATCCTAATTGATTAGATTTTTTACCATTCCAATTCCTTGGTTTCCATCTAGGTCTTATGTGACCGTACATCACTGGATACCTAACTTGACCTCCTAACTGGTTTTTTAGGTTTTTAACAAACTCTTTTCCTTAGTAGCATAGGGTATAACATTATTTCTTTTCAACCTTAGAATAGGCCTCAACCATCCCTCATCAACCTTTGACACCCAATCATCAATAATTGGAGCTCTTATTCTCTCTAGCTTTCTTAGGTTCTTTCTTCCCTAACCTGAATTAGAAGGACATGAAAAACTTTTCTATCCCATCTTTGTCTACCTTAAGTGGAGACTTAACCGAGCTAGTATTTAGAATTAATCTTTTGTTGTTGTTTTTTAAAGAGTCATCAATAGTATTCCTCCTTAAATTATCTGACTCTTTATCACAAACCGTGTAGGCTTAAACTTGAATCCCAGAGGACCATACTCATGTACCTCAGGTTTGTTTGAAATTTTCTTCCAAGACCTGAATAATATAAGTCTAAAGGTGTTGGTCTATTAAGAATCAAGGGATGAGGTGAGGGGACAACATTATAACCAAAACCCTTTTTGCTTTTGTCAGTTATCTGATTTGCTAATAACTGATCTAAGTCTTTTGCTGATTTTTCAAATTTTGCAATCTTAAACTCAAACCCCTCCTTTTCTTCTTCTTTAACCCTTTTTCAGTTTAGCAAGTAATCCCATATGATATTCTTTGTGACCCTACACATTCTTTTTAGCAAAGAAATATTTCCTCAGAAAAAATGAACTTCATGTTCCTTTATATTAAAAAGAATTTGTCCTTCTAAAATTGATAAACCTCTTTTTGTAAGTAGCTGCCTTAGACCAGTACATCGTAAATTAACAAGCAATCAGCATACTGTTGCTTTTAGAGCTTCATAGTTTTTTCAAACAAGATTTAGAACAAGAATTTATCATTTTGTTACCTCAGAATCTAGAATGCCAAGAAGAGCCATGTTTTTTGCCGACTTTATCTTCCCTGCCATGTACTCCAATCAAATCCAATCCGACACCATCTATGGCACACATTTCCTTTTCAGAAGCATAATCCAATCTTTACTTACCTGCCTTTGATGACCTACCTTGATTCCAATTTCTGTTGTCTTTACTCCTTGGTGCTCTGCATTCTCTGGCAAAATGTCCCATTTAATGGCAGTTGAAACATTTTACCTTTGATTTATCATATCCAACAGTATTGCTTCCATCAATGATGATCTCCTTCTTAGTTTCTCTTGATTGAACTATTTCATGCCCTCAATGCCTAGTATTGGCCATATTCACTTTAGAATCCATTTTCTTTCCAAAGCATCAACATGGAAGTTGCTCAAATCTTCAAAGAACCTAGTTACGGAGAACCCGTGTTCTTTAGTGGATAGAAAAGGCCTATATTGTGGCAATCACTAAAACTACATACTAATTCCAGTACTGGCAAGAGTATTACCCTTGGTGTTACCAATACTAACTCAGGATTAACAGTATACATAACTAGTTACTGCTTGTCAACCTGAAGTGGTTTAGAAAATGCCATTTCCTTATCATCATTGTATAAATGCCAACAGATTTCTTAACCTCTGTTCACAAATTAAATTGTTGTATAAATCATCCAAACCCATAGTATCAAAATTAGGTTTGTTCATCTAAACTACCACATGTGTATCCCATTCAGAAGGTAAGCTCCTAAAAAAATTTAACATAATAGATCTTCTGGATGGATAACTACACCCAAGTAATTGCAATCTACTAAACAAGTCTTTTAAAGCCTGTTAAAGATGAGAAATCAAGTTATTCTGAGCCTTGAAGCAATAAAGTATCATACCGTTGGCTTCACATGGCCTTTTTGTGTCTTCTTTGTTTGCTTCATTTCCCCTCCAAATCGAGCCTTTAATAGCAACAAACATTGATTAGCATCAACATACTTGCAATCGATCCATATAGATGAACAAAGAAAACAAAGATCGAATATAATTAAACCAAATCGACGAGCAGCCATGGTATTAGGGTTTCGCATAAAAACCCTAATAATGATGATAATAAAAAAGAATGTATACGACAAGGTCCAGATCCATCATCATAAATCAACTACACTAAGAAACCCTTAATAGTAACAATGATTTACAATTGTATTGCATACCAATTAAGGTAGAGAGGATAATTATAAATATTGCTATATCAATTTAACTCTAAAACCCCATAAAACTTTAACCACAAATTGATTTCTTGAAAATAAGGGTTTTAGGGTTTCTTCAAAAACCTTGTAGATCCTAGATCAAGAGCCCTATGGCTCTGATACCACATGTTGAATCTAAAGATCATTTAAGCTCAGGTTGTTTAGACCTTTATCTAGGATAATATCAATGTTCATAAGTTATAAAAACAAAGCGGAATAAGAACAAAGATATTCAACAAGGTTTACCATTTATAAATTTCCATCAAGCCTCAATTCTAGACGATCAACTCTAGAAGGGTTACAATCTAACAGGGATCAAAGATCCTTGGGGCTACACCAACTCTACTAGACGTCTACATCTTTAACACTTTGTGTACACACACTTTTCTGGATATCTTAAACCTACACACCTAATACCCTTTATATAGAGGGATATTAAGGCTTACAAAGGAAGCTAATCAATAGATAAGGAAACTATTTAAATCACATTAAATCACATTAATATGTTTCCTAATCATTATCTTTAACATCTTTGACCAAATCTTCATAATTCTCCACCAGCTTGAAGAATTCTTTAATGACGATTCTGATCCTTTTGTTTCATTCTTTTATTTATTTTGTCTCATCAAATTTAGAATCCCAACAATCTTCCCCTATTTGATGATGACAAAACAAACAAAGTCGTGTACGAACTTCATCATAAAGCCAAAGCTTCCCCTGAAGTTGAGATGTAATCATCTCCCTGAATGAAACAAAACTTCCAAGCTTCCCCTTAATCAGATATCCTTTGTATCATGCCACCATATATGATAAGCTGCAAATCATATCTCTATAATCTTCTTCCCCTTTTTGTAATCATCCAATAGGGGTCTTCAGTAGATAAGCAACTTGTAAACACTTCCCCTCAAATGGTGCATGTAGATGGTTAAACATTTAATCAATAAGCTTCCCCTGAAACCCATATGTTTACCATCTCTTGAATCTCGAACTCTGTAGGCTCTATGTAGTGATCACTGATGAAGAAAATCGAATATAACGAATTTGATGAAGAAGTAGAATCTCCCAAACTTGTGTCTTATGTCTTGCACTATCCACGTGACGTCGAACTCATACCAAGACCAAAATATAAGTAGATCGCAATCTCTTGACAAAATCCTCAACTATATGAGACACTGAGCACTACAACGTAACTCCTTAAAGTGATAGCAAATGTGAGCATTGAGCACCATGAGAAAAAAATCACACACCTTTGCTAGATTTGTCAAGTCTTCGTCAACACCATTAAAGCACGAACAAGTTATCTTTAAAATCAATGTCCTGCTATAAACATGACTTTAAGATATGATAAGACACGCATCTGTGAAACCCAACTACAACATCAAATAAACAATATTCAACTGTCTTCGTAATCACCTCTTCAAATAATCTCCAAAACGAGCCATAAAATAAGAATAAACTGAAATAATTCCAGTTCTGTCTGAAATCCAAAACCATCCAAAAATCACGTACTGTCCGATATCGGTCATAACTAGCAGTGGAAACTGCTTTTATCGGACATAACTAGCAGTGGAAACTGCTTTTCTCGGACAACTCAAGCAGTGTAAATAAACTCGAACAACATTAAAATTTTGAGCCCAACTGTTCCAATGTTTTTCTCATTACTGCCATTCGAACCTTCATAGAGATCATGTTACCCAAACTGTAACCATGATAACCAATCACACATGCTGCTTCTTATGCAATCGATCCATATAGATGAACAAAGAAAACAAAGATCGAATATAATCAAACCAAATCGACGAGCAACCATGGTATTAGGGTTTCGCATAAAAACCCTAATAATGATGATGATAAAAAAGAATGTATACGACGAGGTCCAGATCCATCATCATAAATCAACTACACCAAGAAACCCTTAATATAAATAATGAATTTACAATTGATTAGCATACCAATAGGTAGAAGACGAATTATAAACTAAAGCATCATTATATCAACATAACTTCAAAACCCCATTGAAACTTTTAACCACCTCGATTTCTTGAAAATTAGGGTTTTAAGGTTTCTTCAAAAACCTTGTAGATCATAGATCGAGAGCCACGTGGCTCTGATACCACATGTTGAATCTAAAGATCATTGTAAGCTCAGGTTGTTTAGACCTTTATCTAGGATAATATCAATGTTCATAAGTTATAAAAACAAAGCGGAATAAGAACAAAGATATTCAACAAGGTTTACCATTCATACGTTTTCACCAAGCCCCAATTCTAGATGATCAATTCTAGAACGGTTACAATCTAACAGGGATCAAAGATCCTTGGGGCTACACCAACTCTACTAGACGTCTACATCTTTAACACTTTGTGTACACATACTTTTCTGGATATCTTAAACCTACACACCTAATACCCTTTATATAGAGGGATATTAAGGCTTACAAATGAAGCTAATTAATAGATAAGGAAACTATTTAAATCACATTAATATGTTTCCTAATCATTATCTTTAACATCTTTGACCAAATATTCATAATTCTCCACCAGCTTGAAGAATTCTTTAATGACGATACTGATCCTTTTGTTTCATTCTTTTATTTATTTTGTCTCATCAAATTTAGAATCCCAACAAATTCTGCTTAATTGTTGTTTATTAATGCTTAGATTAGCTTATTATTGCATAATATAGTTGTTTGATGCTTATTTAGTAGTAGTTGTTAGTTAAATCATAATTTACAAGTTATTGTTAAAATTCTGTTGAAAAATCAAAAATAATAGCATTAGCTTGTAGCTTGTAGATTCTGCTTATTTTACTATAGAAATTTTCTTATTAGGTCTGTTTTTAGCTGAACAATATCTGGTATTTGAAGTTTGTGCTTTAAATCTTAAATTTATAAGCTGAAAAATGGTTTTGATCAATTTAAAGGGTTGTTTGGCTAAAGGCAGTACTAACATAAGTTAGTACTATCCATGTCCATTTGGTCGTTTAAATTGATTTGAAATCTCTTTTTGAGGTTTATAAAGCTAGGTTTTAAGGTCTTTGTTAGGCTTAATTAGGTTTGTGTGTAGATTGTAAGGATCTGAGGTCATAAGCTCAGGTTCATATGCAATTTGTGCTTAAGTTTGTTCTAGCTGCATTTGGGGTTCTATTTGCTCTTATTTAGTCATTTTATAGGTGTTA
>BQNB010146129.1:671-16620 GCA_026074375.1 Tanacetum coccineum
TTATTGATGATCCATGAAGGTTACCATCAACCCCTTTTGTAGGTGTCTCATTTGACCCACAACCGTTACCCCAATCCTACACCCACACAACATCACCATCACAAAACATATGGGCGTCAGAATAAAGAAGGCTAAAACCATCCACCAAAAAAGAGCCCACCTTTTCACAAGAATCATAATCCATTAATGATGTTTTTGCTTCAACAAAAACCCCTGATGTCCTCTCGATTCAGAAGGTTAATCCTGTTTCAATGTTCTTAAACTCACTCACCCAAACCGACAAGCCCCAAAACCCTCAATTCATTGCCCCAGTCATCAAGCCCCAAAAGGACTATGAAGAATTTAACAATGTTGAATCATTTGAACATTTGTTCATGGCTGAACCAGAAAATGCATAAGAATATGAAGAACACCAAGAATACCCAAACCAAGAGACTCCCACAGAGTTCCTAAAGTCCGACATAAAACAATACTTCACTTTTGATGACGTACCACCATCAAAATGGCATGAAAGAAGCATCGAGATGCTAACTTGGTGTACTACAGAATTGTAGTATTATACCATTGACGTTGTCATAAAAAGATTCTTAACCAGGCTCCAAGGACGTCTCAAAGACTGGTATCATAGTCTTGGCGAATATCGCCAACTTCAGATACAACAATCAATATCTCCTGAAGCATTTATGAGTATTATATACTCAGAATTTATTGGCAGCCCGTGGGAATGCACAGCCCATGCTAAAGAAGAATTCCTTAAGATGAAGTATTGTTTCTACTATTTAAATGGAGTAGATGATGTCAATCTAAAGCAAGTCTTTCTTAACTCCTTTCCAGAATCTCTTGGAAATGAAGCATATCAGGCTTTAGAAGCAAGAAATGTCACAATAGCCCAAACAACCCTTGGCGAGCTGTACTAGTTAATTCTTAATGCTTTGGCAAAACTTTGCAACCAAAAAAAGTTCCTTGCTGAATTCAAAAGAACTGGAAAACGCCTTAAAACAGCATGTGATGACAAATACCTGCAAATAAAATGTAAAGATAAGTCATCGTGCGATTGTACTCACACAAAAAAGAAATTCCACTCTAAAAGATATTCAAGTCTCTCTGGTAAACCCCGGTTTTCTAGACGAAGCAGCAAGAAGTGGAAATTCATAAGAAAGAAAAAGCAACGAGGCAGAACATCTGACAGGTGCTTCATTTGCCAAAAAAGAGGTCATTTTGCAAGAAATTGTCCGGATAAGAAAAGATCTCAGGCATTGATCCAGGCTTTAAATCAAGTAGAACCAGTTGATGTTTCTGATCTAGAGTCACTTTATTCTCTAGATGATGAGCCTAGTGACTCAGTCTTGTGCACGATCGCCTACTCAGATTTTTCATCCGATGATGATTTTGACACAGATTTACTTGAAAGTGATTATGATTTTGGGGTCCACATGATCAACCCAATACCGCACGTCTTACCAATACAAGAAGACCCACCATTGCCACTAGCAAAAGTTCACCTCCTTACGGATGCATACGCCAAGCCTATTCCGGTTATTGCATTCTTTGATACTGGTTCCTCAGTCTCCATTTTGAATCCTAATATCCTCTCAGATTACTATTAGAAGCCTCACCACCAGAATTTTATGGCTGCTAATGGGAAAAAATTTGTCATTGACAAAATAAGCGTCCCTATTAATATTCGGTTGTTTCCAAAATTTGTAATAAAAAGAAGGCTCTTAGGATCAAGCTCCCATGGAAAAGATCTCTTGATTGGTTTTGACATTCTGCATAAACTACCAAACTTACATTGGTCAGGTGAAGGTCTTCACTACAGAAGCTTTTTTAATCCATGGACAGCCATGCATCGCTTTTTTGTCGCAAGCATCACCCCACCCTTATTCAACATCAACAGTATAAAGCAAAGACTTATCCAAACCTGTTGTGCCTCCTCCCATACTGAATTCCTAACCAAACACCCTTCACCGTTATGGTTGAATCCTTCATTTTTTTGTCTCACTTCCTTTTAAACAAAATGAAGATGTCAACCTCACAAAAGCAAGTCACCCGGGAATGAACCCTGAACATTACCAACTTGCTAAAGAAGAGTGTGAACAACTGGTTTCCTAAGGCATCATTGAACCCACTACCTCACCATGGGCATGTAAAGCATTTTATGTCAATAAGAGAAGCAAACAAGTTCGTGGAAAACTAAGATTGGTTATTAATTATCAGCCTCTAAATCATTTTTTAGCTGATGATAAATTCCCACTCCAGCAGAAGAAATCCTTGTTTCAGCACTTGGCAGACGCTAGGGTTCTTTCTAAGTTTGATCTCAAATCTGGGTTTTGGCAGTTAGGTATCATGCCTGAAGAAAGACCAAAAACAACGTTTTGTATACCAAATCATCATTACCAGTGGAAAGTAATGTTGTTTGGTTTAAAAAATGCTCTATCTGCTTTTCAAAAAAGCAATGATAACCATTTTTGAGCCAATCCTCGCCAATACACTGGTTTACATTGATGATATTCTCCTATTTTCCCCGGATGAACAGTCTCATGCAGAATTACTTTTAAAGATCTATTCTCTAGTCGCCAAGTATGGGATTATGTTATCAGAGAAGAAGATGGAAGATGGGGTGACTACAATCCAGTTCCTTGGCATGGAAATTTCTGACAGAAAATACCAGCCCTAACCACATGTGGCCCAAGAATTACTAAAGTTCTCGGATGAATTATCTTCACAAAAGATGATTCAACAGTTTCTTGGGTTAGTCAACTATATGGCAGATTTCTTGCCAAAATTGTCATATCATACTGCCGTGTTGTTTCCTATGTTAAAAAAGAATCCCCCACAGTGGACGTCAAGACAAACTGAAGCAGTGAAAGCAATCAAGTGCCTAACAGAAAAGATGCCTCCACTAAAGATTCTTGCCTCCTTAGAAAAAAGAATCCTGCAGACAGATGCAAATGATGAGTGTTGGGGAGCGGTCCTACTCGTTTAAGATAATAATAATAAAAGACACGTTTGTGGATACAAGAGTGGCACGTTTAAAGCATCTGAGCAGCATTATCACTCCACGTTCAAAGAAATCCTTGCAGTCAAGCGAGGCATTGAGAAGTTCCAGTTTCATCTAATAAGACATGAGTTCCAAGTTGAAATGGACATGTCTTCCTTTCCATGCATGCTACAGTTCAAAAGAAATATGCTCCCTCATGCACAATTTTGAGTTGGTCCAAATGGTTATCACAGTGGAAGTACACAGTAAAAAACACATCAACAGGAACATAAAACGTACTTGCAGACTTTCTCTCTCGTCCAAGGCCTATAAATTAAGAGGAAAAACTACCCAAAAGATGCAAGCAGAGTTTAGAAAACCACACCTCCCACTTTCTCTCAATGGGTTCTCGTCACATCCCATAAGGAGAAAGATCTTCTTTCCAACCCCACACACAATCCTTGTTTTTGATCTTCACCAGAAGAGAACGTTTGAAACGATTGGAGACTTGAATTTTGAAAAAAAGAGCTAAATTATTGCTTACAAAATGTTACTTTACTATCACTCCCTCAAAACACCATGACACCACCACCAGGCACACACCCACCAGATTTGCAAAATCTCAATTCAACTCAGTGCATGTTCGAGTCATAAACCCATTCCACAACAACAACCACATCATCCTAATTCTTTAACTCCCTCATCAAATATAACTACAACACCCATAATAAACCACAACACCATATTCCACACCAACAATCATACAACACACACAAATCCACATATATAAACTCTGACCCTGGTTGCTTGATTATTAACCCCCCTCACCTCAGCGATCCGTGCGCATTCCATTCACATAGACGTCAAGTTGTGCATGATAATATGTTGTGATGAGATGAGCACATGCAACCTATAATCCGAACCCTGACTGCGCACTTAACTTGTAATCAGTCACCACTAAATGCGCATCATGTCCCACCACTGATATATATATTTGATGAACGATTGTGATCTAGTATTCTATCGCGCTCCATCGCTATAAATACTGATGTGGTGCAAACACGCTGTATCTCCTCCTCCACCACTGCTCTTCAGTGTCCAAAATATCTAGCATAGATACATACAAGTCGTATGTGTCAGAATCTGTGCGTGATTACAGTTTCTGTGTCCAAGACATCTCACACCCATAATTGACAAATCTAGTAATAGACACAGACTATAAGCACCACGTCGTGTCAGTTCATGTCTCCAGTGTGCCATCGAGTAATCATGTGCAGTTAGTGTAATGTGAACACACGCCTATATACATATCCTCTAATCCTCACACGCGCAGTCTTGTACGCTGTTAACTCATATCTATGAGATAGAGATAGTAGAGATACAGATAGACTATAGTGTCTACGCATCTCTCTACATCGCACTACTCTCTCCCACACTCATCATTCTACGCTCTCTCTGCTCACGCACACTCCCTACTCAAGCTCTCATCGCGCCCTCACCACCGTGCCACACTCCCAGTCCTCGTTCCATTCATAGCGGCGATCTGTGCACGCACACACCAAAGTCGCGACCTAGCTGTCACAACACTCAGACAGCATAATATGCATCAAGAGTCTCTCATTGTGTTGAACAGATCTAAATAGAATCTGTGTGTAGAAGGATTGCAAAATGGCTCTCTCAGTTAGTCACTAAGATCTACTACATAGTGCGACTATTATATTGTCCATGCAAGAGTAGATCTAGCCGAACTGCTAGTTGTACAGCGACATGCATTCGTCGACACACGCAGCTAACTAGCTGTATGAGCAAGTCTCTGTGTTGCGTCACGCCTCAAACACTGCGACAGACGCGTGACAGTTAGTAACATCTTCAGATTTCGAACGCATTATAAGATCACAATTATGATCTCTCAATGTTGGAGATATGATTTTGATTTGAATATCTCTCTGTAGTCGATTCTTGAACTGTGTGGCTAGTCTATTGAGAGACTGTGGTATATAGTTTCTAAGATGAGATCATAGTGCAGGTACTGCGCCTCGTGATGATGGGATATTAGTGTAGACCAGCGTATGATAATGAGTAATTAACTTTTGCCATAATATAGATATGTTAGATGATAAGCTGGAATGGTAGAATGTCGATAAGATAGAGAGAAAATTTGTGAGAGTGAAAATACATCCGAGTGTCTCAAGACTGTTTGTGTATAAGAGTGTCACAAGAGATGTTGATTGCTCTCAAACTATTGCTCATCCGTATTGAACGCCCTCTTCTATAGCGCTCATGAAGAATTAAGAGATCCATATGTATAGCACGACTGTAGTCTACTCGAAATTAATATAGAAAGATGTGAGTATAGCGATGAATAGTCTAAGTTGTGCTAGAAATTGTTTGAGTCAGCTCTAGTCTTTTCATATTTTTCAATGGCTTTGGCCACACGCTTTTCCACTATCTTCCTAACAGATTTCTTCTTAAATCTCCTGGGCGGCATGATTCTGGCAACACAAGTACACAATTCGTTGAGAATTTGTAAAGGTATGCAGAGTCATGGCACATGGTAAATAATGGAGAATGATATAAATAATCATAAATTAATCAGGATAGTCGATATTTATATAATTGATCGATAGAAATAGATATTGATATGTCAAAAGATAGACGTAAGAGATCGAATTTAAACCAAGTATTATATATATAAGATTATATATAATGCAATAATGACAATCGGAAAAGTAAGTAAGGATCAGGGAATACGCGCGCGTGGATATCAGATAGCGATGAAGGATTCTGTATTTAAAAATGAAAGAAAAGAAAACCTTTAAACTTTGTGGTTATAGACTAGGTTTTGAAAATGACCCAGTTCCCTATAACCTTGGCTCTGGTACAATCTGTAACACCCCCAAAATCAGGTAGCAGCGGAATGGTAACAATGGGGTGCTACGTCAAAGTACAACAATCAAGATATAGGAAACGACCTTAAATGGACGTTTTAAGATAAGATTTCATTCGATGCCATAGCAAAATATCAGAGTTCATACATTAGGTCCCATAAGTTTTAAAAGTCATAAACATTCTTAATTAAACAAAAGCTTCATAATACCCAAAAGATGACTTAAGTTTTTAAAGATAATAAAAGTTGCATTGAATATAGATGAAACACAGAATCCATCTTCATTGATATCCGCCAAGGCTCTCCTCCGATCTTCATACCCTAGGACCTGAAATTACATGCTAAAAGTCAACACAAAGGTTAAGTGGAATCATAGGTTTATCGGTAAAAAGGGTGGACCACAAGATCGAAGTAATAGTAGACTCTGAAACACATTCAGTAATCCAAAACGTTTATTATTGCACTAAGCTCATGACCCCGAAGCCTTAACTAGATTTGTGCCCCAATCAGAATATAGGATACTTGCCAACAACCTAACACCTCTCAATGTTAAATGCACCCGATCAAACTAGTGACCCAAGTAAGGTGGGGATTGTCAATCCTAATAGATCTATCAACAACACTCGTGCTTAATACAATAGCAATTAACGGTTCATGATAAATAAGGACTTCACGGCAATAAGGTAACTTAGCAATAATATTCAGGCAGAAATCTGGATAGCATACACTTTGTAAACACTTTGAAAACACTTAGAAAAACACTTGTGTCCAATAGTAAAACAAGCAATGTAATTCACCCCGTAGATTTTGTAAAACAATCGTAGTAAAAAGGGGGCTATGAACTCACCTCGAGTGAATGGTAATCAACAAGTATTCACAATAGAAAAATGCGTCACGAAGGAATCCGAAGGCAACCTAATCCAATATAGGTCGTATAAGTACTAAACACTTTGATTATTTATAAGTCGTATAGCTCATCATACTATCGTTCGGGCTATCATAATTAAGAGGTCATGTAGTGACGTATGAGGAGCTAGGACACTTTAAATCGTAAATCCAACAACTCGTCGATACGCCACCCCGAAGAGGCCTCATTATGAAACTCCCTAGTAATATAGTACTTTGATTAACTAATACCACATATAATTCTATATAGCTACATCACCATCTAATCGTTTTAGTGAAATCATATTTATAAAGTAAAAACGTTTATAAGTATACTTTAGTAAAACTGGCGTAACTTTCTCGTTTTAAGTCCGTTTCTTTCGTTTCTTACGTCCACGCCTTCGTATTAAGACGAGTTATCAAAATATAACATTTTCAAAATTTGAGTTTTTCTGATGAATAGTGATTTTACTGTTCATAACAGTTATATATTTATTTTTATAGATTTAGTTATCGTAAATCTCGTAAATGTCGTAACTTATTCGTTTTAACTCCGTTTTTAGCGATTCTTTCGAGCACGTCTTCGTATTTAAAAGTTTTATCGATTTATTGATGTTTTAAAAGTATAAGTTTCTGTGGTGAATAGTAACTTTTATAAAAATAGTTTTATAAAAGTATATATTTAACGTAAACTTGAAATCGTCGTATCTTTTTCGTTATAAATCGGTTTTTCGAGTTTCTTATCATTTTGGAATCGTCATGACTATTTAAACCCTCTCCACACATGGAGAAAGGTCGTTGGAAGAAAACTATTTGTACACACACTTTTAGTGTGTTTTTCATTATTCTCTCCATCCATCTCTCTCTCTAGCTTTCTCTCTCTAGTTCTTATTTGTGTGAAATCTGAGATCCAACAATTGGTATCAGAGCCACGGGTGGATTTAGCGATTGTGTTCATACTTATTTTCGAGCTTATTCTAGCTTATTCCATTTAGCTTATTATTTTTTTCTTTTTTACTCGTTAATTTTTGTTAAGTTTTTTTTCTTTTTATAATTTTTTTTTTTTTTTTTTTTTTTTTTTTTTTTTTTTTTTTATTTTTTTTTTATTTGTTTTTTTTTTTTTTTTTTTTTTTTTTTTTTTTTTATTTTTTTTTTTTTTTTTATTTTTTTTTTTTTTTTTATTTTTTTTATTTTATTTTTTTTTTATTTTTTTTTTTTTTATTTTTTTTTTTTTTTTTTTTTTTTTTTTTTTTTTTTTTTTTTTTTTTTTTTTTTTTTAAATTTTTTTAAATTTTTTTTTTTTTTTTTTTTTTTTAGATTTTTTAAAAAAAGAAAACACATAAAACTCAAATTTGTCTATCTCCAATTCTCCATATGTTTTTCAATTAACATCTTTTGGGCTTCAACTTTCGTGGGCTAATATTGTGGCTATATGCCAAATATTTGATAGGTATCAAACAGTAACTAGCAAATCTAAAACGTCACATACTAAAAGTAAACGTTTTTAATGTTGTGTTGATTTTCTTTTTTTTTCTTTCTTCTGTGCGTATTTGGTTAAATATTTTGTGATTTGTGTCTTAGTTAGTTTTGAACCCAGGTTCTCACATGCTTATCTTCGTGGATTTTTACAACTTGTCTTCATAGCGGTTTCGATCCACGGTTGACGTAGCTTATTATTTAAGAGTTTAAAGAGCTTATCTGTGGTTGTTGTCTATTGCTTAAAAAGTCCAAAAGCTTTCTTTCTCAAAACTGATTTAGCTTATTTCCATATGGTTTTCATCAAGATTATTAGAGTTTTGAAAACAGCTTTTTAGTAGCTTACCAGCTTATTTATTATTATTTTTCTTTTCTTGGCTTATTTCAAGGATAACAACTTATTTTAGAAGCTTATTCAAGCTTGTTTTTTCTTGGCTTATTTTTTTGTGGTCCACACCGTTGAGACAAGGTTGAGACCAAGATCCATAATTTTAGGCAAAAGGTCACAAGGACGGTTTGTGCGTTTTGCAAACAGACAAGAAACTAGAACAGATAGCGACTTGCTTGTGGCCCCAAATAGCTTGCGTTTTGTGTTTTTTTTCAGGATACATTACGTTTTGCTTCAAAGTCTTGCGATTTGTCCACACTCGTTGCGTTTTGCTCAAAAAGGGTTGAGGTTTGCCCAAGATTCTTGCGTTTTTCTCAAAGAAATATTGCGTTTTGCTTAGATAAAGTGCTCCGTTTTGCTATTGAGATTTGTATACAGGTACAAGTGAAGACTTTATTATTCTAGCCAAATATAAAGGTTACTCTGCCCAAATCTCTACGTGTTGCGTTTTGTCTCAAAGTTCAAGATTGCGTTTTGTCTTGGAAGCTGATTGCGTTTTGTCCAATATCAATTAGAAACGTTCAAATTAGGCAACTTGTAATTTACAACGAATCACCAGTTTAAGTACTGCGGTGTTTTACGGTTTTAGAGTGTCGGATAACGAACGGGACTTCAGAATTATACCAAAGTGATGTGACATCTTTGTCGATCAAAGTGGTATATTTATTTTACACGGCGATACGTACGAGGTCCCGCGAGATCTATAATTATAATCGTAACATTTTTACTAAGTTTAAAATACGAAGAGATAACTTTCTATCACGTGGCATGGAAACAATTTTTTAAATATTAATTTAAAATTTTCAATTTTTCACTTTTAACCTCTTTGTTTTCAAAAGGTTACCACTTTGTAACATTAGTTGATCATTCAACTTTTACTTCTTAACCCAATTAGATAAATAATCATTTTTATTATTAACCCTTAGTTAATAAAATCATGTTTACTATTAGTCCGTTTTTCTTTTATATAAAACCATTTTCAATTTAGTCTTGAGTTTTAATACAATTTAAAGTTTAATCTTTTATTTTACATTATTTTCATTTTAACCTTAGTTTTTCCACTCTTTTGCTTTGTAGTTCTTTATTTTTTTAAATTTTATACTTCTTTTATTGTTACTTATTTTAGCCTTTTTAGTTTATCAATTTTTCACCTTTGTACCTTATCTTAAGTCTTTTTTCAAATATTTTATTTAGACCTTTAGTCTAATAATAGTTTTCACCGTTAGTCCTTTTAACTCAACAAGTCGTTAACAAAAGTTCCAATACTTCAAATACGACAACGAATTCACCAACAACAATTAATCATTATTTCATGGTTTCTTCTTGATTTAGTAAAATCCCGTAAAAGATTACTCTTTTATCGGTTTAAGTCATAGACTTGTAAAATCCCGTGAACGTTAATTGATTCATCATAACCACAACAAAATCACTTTATCTACTTAAGATCCTTAATTTCATTTCACACATCGAACTTCAATGGAATCTTTGAATTCAAATTCAAAAGAGAGAGAGGATGCAGACTGACGACAACGGTCTCGGTAAAACAAGCACTCCCATGCAATGGATGGTTTTGAAGCTATGAAGCACCATCTTCGTGATCTCTATCTCAATAGTTCGCCTCATGCTGTTGATGCATTTAAACCGGCATTTCACTCATTCTTCGGTGAAGAGCATCAGACTTTCAGATTGAAGATGTTCCGTAATCTGGATCAGTTAAGGCTACAACTTGAAAAAGAGAATCTTCTTGAGGTTAATCCAAGGACTTGTCTTGATGCACTCCGAACACAATTCAAGGAATTTTTTGCCTCAAAAAGGGTAAATTCATCGGAACATCTAAATCAATGTTGGCAAAAAGATTTCAAAGAATACATGTTTCTGCGTACCTGAGACTTCAGACTGTGATTTACTTGAGAAATAACCTGGATAAATTGAAGCGGTCATTATTAGAGCTGTAATTACATACGGTAGATTTACAGCTACAGTCAACAGATGTTCAGATAAATCCGTTCAAGCCATTGGATGGACAGTTTAGTTTGAATGTTCGAAAGCAGAAGTTGGGATAGAGTTAGAAAACCACAATGCACTCAGCAAATCAGTGAATGAAACTCAGTTACAACAACACGAGAGTTTGGTCACTGAGAGTACAACATTAGAGGCTAATTTGAACTCAGACGTTAAAGCATTGGATGCTGGGTCGGTTATTACTGAAAGCAGCGAGACAAAGTCAGATATGCATGATACAAGCAACAGTTCAAGGACTTATATCACACATGTTGTGGATGCAAATATCAGACCAGTAAATGACCAAGTGCCATCTGCTGTGGGTAAATTTGACTGCTCCACATAATGTCCTTGCTACTGAACAATATCAAGCAAAAAGTCCTTTGCTTAAAGCTGAGCTTGTCAAATCAAAAGAAATGATTGAAAAAGAAACGTATAATGAACTTTCACGCAGGTTCTTATTACTTGAAAAACATTGTATTTCACTTGAAATTTCAATGCAACAAAAGGAAGAAAATTTTCAAAGTAACAAACCATGTAAAAACCAGGATGCTCCTGAGTTTTGTGAATTTTTTGAGATAAATGATTTGAAAGCTCAGCTACAGGCCAAAACCACACTAATTTGCAACTTAAAGAATCAAATTAAAAGTGTGATGGAAGCAAAGTAATGAAGCCAAGGTTATACTTGAATTGATGTTTTGGAAACAATATAAATTGAACTGAAGTAGTGTGTAAATTATTGCAGAGAATGAGATGTTAAATAAGGAATGGCATTTAAAGAGACTTACCAAAGAACTTTATGATTCTAATCAAAATGCCACGAAATTTCAGAGAAAGATCATAATGAACTCACTGATGCTTCAAGTAAAATAGTAAGACTGTTGAAAATGGGGTTGATTTAAATGTCTCAGATTCGGAAAAGGTTTTTTGCGAATGTAGCATTGAAAAAAGAATTTAAGAAAGTTTTAAACAGGATAATAGCGTGAGATACTAAGTTTGCAAAAACCCATCAATTCTTGGGCGGAACGGTTTTTACAAAACACCCAGAAACCAATTAGTTGTTTAAACAACCAATGCGTTTAATTCCGCACGACCTAACTTTCAAAACCACGGTCTGCCTCCCAAGTTGATGTGAATAACGTTTTGTCAAAAACTGCTCATCCTCTTTATTTGCCCTAAAGTTCGAGAATATGGCTTACAACCTCATCACGTGATTGCACCTGGCTCATTTAGGAATATCAAGAAGAATGTATGGTTTCAAATTGATATGGCTCATAAATCACATCTAGAGGAAGCTAGGAAAAAGACACAGAAAGAAATAGGAATTCAAAACCTTAGTGTGATGCATACTATAGTCTACAAAAAACACTACTAATGGTAGCAAAACCAAATCTACGGAGTAAAACAATCAAATACTATAGGGTTTGCCTGTATCTAAGAGTAATTGTGAGATGTCATTTTGTGTGCCGCTAGTAGATAACTTTTGGAATTCTATTTCTTTTTTGACTCCAAACACTTATTGTTTGCTCAACGTGTATAAATGTGTCTTTAATGCTATTCATGATATTTTATAACAAATTCCTAAAAGAGTGAATTCTTTCTTGATGGCTAAGTTAATCCCCTAAGACTGAAACAACACCAAACCCGTTGAACCAAGAGTCATAATCATGAACCTAGTATGCAGAGTGCTATAGGACAAAGGTTTCTCCCAAGAACGTCTTTCCGTGTGTATGAGAAACCAAACACTCCTAGGACTCTTGTCTTAGGTGGGGAAATGAGGGGTAAAATTTTCAAGATTGCTGGTGTTTTTTGTATTTTTTATTCTTTTCTTTTTTTTTTGGTGGATACCTACTGAAAAGATGTTCAACGAAAACACAACCACCAATAGTGACAGTGAACCTTCAAATGGTTCAAATGATGTAATCACTAACTCATATGAATGCGATCAAACTCTTAATGTCAGTGCATGTACTACTAACTTAAGTGCAGGTACATCTTGTAATCTTATAAAGGAAAGACTCAAAGTTTGGTTGCCGAAAAGACTGATATCTCATAAAACCAGGATTCATGAGGTGATTCAAATCCGATGCACTTAGATTAAATTGATGTCTGTTCACGTCAGTTCAGGCTTCGCTTTCACGACAAAATGACGTTTTGTTCAGTCAGTTTAGGGCTCGCTCTTCAATGTCAAATGACTTTTCTTTCGGTCTGTTTGAGAACACTTCAGGCCCGCTCCTCAAAGAAAGAAAGGTGAACGTTCAGTGCACTTAATCGTAGAAGAAGAGAAATCTTCTTATTTACGAGCAGTCTTATCTACAACCTTCTATAAGTTCTCATGGCTGTTTAGTCAACATAGTGGATCAACGTCATTAGCTTGTACTTTAATTCACTTGTCATCAAAAATGGCAATCATAGTATGCATCTTTGAGGGGGAGAAAAGTGAATATAATGAGATCAATGCGGTTTAATTCGGATAAGATCTTTTGATTTTAAGTGTGCTCCCGGGCCTCAAATTGACTCCTGGATACATCAGTTCAGGACTCGTGCAAAACCTAGTTTCCTCAACACCTTATGTTCCACCATCCAAGAAAGACTATGAGATCCTGTTTCAACCATTGTTTGATGAGTACTTCAATCCTCCACCACGTGTTGTTTCTCTAGATCCGGTAGCTGTTGCTGCTCAAGAGCTGTTGATCCAGTCGGTTCAACTTCGTCAACTACCATTGATCAAGATGTACCATCTGCTAGTACTTCACCAACAAATCAGGAAATTCAACCTCAAGTCATTCTTCAAGGTTCTGAAGAAATAATTCATAGACATCAAAATGCATAATTGATAACGCGCACCCACTCTTTCATAATTATTTCTTCTGACCCGAGTTCACACACTAAAGAACAACTTTATAGGGGTCATTCCTATTAAATATGCATCATCTTAACCAATCGTTTGGATACTTCTCACATAAGTTGACAAGAATCACCATGGAGATGTATTAGCGATCCTTCTAGATCGGTTTCGACAAGAAGTCAACTACAAGAACATGCCATTTGGTCCTACTTTGACGCAAATGACAATCCGATTCCATTCGGTGGGAAACGATCTGGTTGAGATCTACTATCTCAAAGGAAGAATAATGGTGGTAATTTTTCATGTATCATATGTAAATATATAAAACTAGAAAAACACAAAAAGATTTTCATTTTTTATAAAACTTTTCAAAAACAAAATACAAAAATATAAAATCAGAAAATACCAAAAATATGTTTTTCATGACATGTCTTCTGGCATCGATAATATTTACAGCGTTAGAAATATCATTCAATAATGACACGGTGCTGTAAATAAAGTTCGAACAGAAGTTTCAAATGTTTTTCAAAACATGTCAAAAATGGCTTGCTATTATTTCTGATATGCAACCCGGTTTTCAAAATGAGGAAAGCACGTCGCCAAAAAGATGGATGTTCCTAACAACGGGTGATTAAGTTCTCCCGGGCATGGATTACGTCATATCCGTGCACCCTCGATCTAATGTACGCTTCCGTGCATTATTTCTTGATTAAGAAGAGAAGTCTTCTTTTTAACCAAATAATTTTTCGTCTATGATTCTTCTAAAAAATATTTGTGTTACACGTGTTGAAAAAGGTCGGGTTTGTCGTTCAAAACAAAATCAGTCATCTCTGTTTCTCTCATTAAAGAAAAAACATTTTAAAAGAATTTTCTTTCAATCAAACAATGTCTAAGCTAGTTAAATTAAAACGGGAACATATTTGAGGGGGGAGAAATTGTTGCTATTTTATTCTTTCAAAAGGATCTTTCATAACATGAGTAACAAAAAGGTTTGAAAGTAAGGATCATGATTTAAAGGGAGTTGGAAGTTACACTGTATTTTATACTATTTAAGCTTTAGATGTTTACTTGTTTCATCCTTTAAGGGTTTAGAATGTAAATATGGTAATTAGAACTTACGCCTTTTAACTGCAACTAGAAGGACCTAGGTTGCCATGGGTACAAGTTTAAACCGAAGAGTTGTCTCAATTATATTGATTATACAAATCTCGATCGGGGTTATCCATTTAGAAAAAGTGTTCTATCAAATCAGAATAGTTCTGACGACATTACTAACAGAGTTCAAGAAATCTCGACCCACATCGAACAAAACAATAGATCTTTAATAGAATTAGGGTCCTTTGTTTCGAGGGGAGGAAGACGTGTTTTCGATTTCTTCAACAAGTCACGGGTAATTATATGGAAAACAGTTTTAACTTAATGGATTAATAATTTATGGGGGAGTTAATTTATTTTAACTCCGAGGGCTTCAGTTGTCATAAGTTAATAAACTTAAAGGGCTTAAATTATCATTTCTGATTAGTGGCTTAGCTTAAACTCACAGTGACGACCAAGATGCCAAACCTCAAAGTTTAAAAAGGGCTTAGGATTGTTTGGAAATAATTACGTAGTTTGTTTTAGGAAAGCCTTGAAGTTGATGATATGTTTCTGATTTCATTTAATATTTTCCCAATCCAGTTCACTCACTAAGCTTATTTTCAATAGGAGCTAGAATCTGTTTGACAATCGAGGTCACATAGGTTTGGTAAGTATGGTGATTCCTTTATATTGTCAGTATCTTGCTAAGAAGAAAATGTGTACATTCCAGGATTAGTTGCCTTAAGTGTTTATCATTCGGCTATTTAGAGGGTAGAGGGTATAATTATGACATCCGGGACTTAGTTGACTTTGGTGTTTCAATTTATATCATCACTGTCATATAAGGAGAAATTCTGATATCCGGGTCTCAATTAACTCTGGTGTTACAGTTTCAAATTAATTGTGTACTTTGGATATTTGGGCTTTACACATCAAGTCTTCTTAATGCGGCATGCAAGAAAGCCGTGAATCTACTTAAGAAAGGATTGCTGATTTGGGGGGAGGCTATGGAAGCTTCTAAATGAAGAAGAAACTTGCTTGACCACAAAATTCAACAACTTTCTAAAGGTTCAAGTAAAGGATCTGGTATTACTCTAGAGGTTCCCGATGAGCCAAAGGACAATTCTGGTAGCTCAAGCAACTTACTTTCTTAATCTATTAAGGAAGTTCATGATGTCTCCAATGATGAGGAAAACAAAGCTGAGAATACAAAATTGAAGCAGTAGTTGCAGAGAAACAAGCTATAACACCCTGTGTTTTCAAGTCATTGACGACGCCGATAAATCCACAATGTATCTTTTGTATTGTACGCGTTTGCTTTAAATCTTAAATGTTAAGCTAAATCGCGTAAGCTAAAAATTAGCGTTCAATGTAAACGGGCATCAAATAATTAAATGTTTACATCAT
>BQNB010146130.1:2862-16620 GCA_026074375.1 Tanacetum coccineum
TGTTCCTAACAACGGGTGATTAAGTTCTCCCGGGCATGGATTACGTCATATCCGTGCACCCTCGATCTAATGTACGCTTCAGTGCATTATTTCTTGATAAAGAAGAGAAGTCTTCTTTTTAACCAAATAATTTTTCTTCTATGATTCTTCAAAAATTATTTGTGTTAACCATGGTGGAAAAGGTGTTGTCTTTCAAAACTTAATCAGTCATCTAATTTACCATTGGCATAAGTTTTATAACCCGAACGATTTTTTCTCAAAATTATTGATTTCATAAATCTAGTTCGGGTTAATCATTTGAAAAGTGTTCTAATCAAATCATAATCAATTTTCGACACTACAAACAGATTTTCAAGAAATCTTAACCACTCGAATAAATACAATAGGTCTTTAAATAGAATACGGGTCTTTGTTCGAGGGGGAGAAAGTGTTTTCGAATTATCTTCAACATGTCACGGTAATTATATGGAAAAAATTTTAACTTAACAAACAATAATTTGAGGGGGAGTTTTAACTCCAAGGGCTTCATTTGTCATAAGTTGTTAACTTTAGAGGCTTAAATATAATTTCAAGACTAGTGGCTTAGGCTTATAAGTACATTCGATCAATATTGCCAACATCTCATAGTTTTAAAATGCTTAGGTTTGTTTGGAAATAACTATGTAGTGTTTGGAAGCCTTGAAGTTGAAGATATGTTTCTGATTCGATTAGTATTTCCCCTATAAGTTAATCACTAAGCTTATTTTTGAAGGAGTAGAATTTATTGTCAAAAGAGGTACACATAGGTTTGATAAGTATGATGATACCTTTAGATAGTCATTATCCTGCAGGAAGAAATGTTTACATCCAAGACTTAGTTGACTTAGGTATTATCATTTCGGCTATTTAGAGGGAATAACTGTGACATCCGAGACTTAGCTAACCTTGGTGTTTCAATTTATATCATCACTATCTTGTAAGGAGAAATACGCTCATTAGGGTATTAATTGACTTTGATGTTATGGTTTCGAATTATTTGTGTACTTTGGATATTTGTTGTGTCTTCTCAAGAAAGGATTACTGGTTTGGGGGAAAGCTAAGACAACTCCATCTGGAGAGTATCGAGACGGACTACAGATTGCTAACATGGACAAACTGACTATGCCATTTTAAGTTTGAATATTTCAGGTCCTGTCTCACACACAATCTTGTACATCAATAAGTAGTGTGGTAATCAGTGTTATATGTCAGTTTAATGAATTTTTCATGAGTTTCTTGTTAAACTCCAAATAATTTATAAATTCATCATAACTGACACTAACAGAGTCCCTCATTAATTAAGGGGGAGCATTTATAGGTTCCAATATCGGCTTGTATTTAATTAGACCACATTTTCTCCTAAATCTTCTAACATATTTAAATCAATTGAGATCCTAAATCTCAAAGGGTTTGAAATTTTTGATCAGGGGAGAGAATGTGATTTAAATATTAAATCTGATAAAAGTGTGATCTATTAAGATTCAAGTAGGTACTCCTCCCTCCATGTGCCATACAATTTTAAATATCGACGCACATGTTGAGGGGGGGGGGGCAGTTTCATGAATCAAAACAATCAAGATACAAAGGCTTTGATATCTATATCACAAGTACCTTGATTGATTTTCAAATGGTTTTATGGCGAAGGTAAACTGTACCAAAAGACCGACCCTGTAATTACTTTATCGGAGTTATAAGGATGGTAAGGTTAGGTCTCGTTCCCACGATCCTACCAGAGCCAGAGGGATCTACCCAGGGACAATCCACTAGTTAGTGTAGAAGTCCTTAGGTATGATTACAAAAGGAGTTATGTGAGAATAAGGGAATAGTGCGGACTGAGATGGAGCTAGTACTGGAATAATCCCAACAAGGTACTAGTAATGAAGTCTTGGTAAGCACTGGAGAGTTTGAAGAATGAAAAAGAAATGTTAAGATAAATGGTGAAAAGAAAGCAACCCTCCTTAAACATTAGGCAGAAACCGGGTCACTACATATGCTGTCAGAATCACATGGTTGATTGCTGACATTGAAGATAAGTATCATGGACCCAGTGATACGCTGCACAACCCTCCCTAGCCACTCAAGATCCCTCAAAGGATTCTTGTTTCATTTCTCACGGAGTTCAATACATTGCTATCGTCTATCTCACTCCGAGTTAGATGATATTGAAAAGGTGGCAGTCTGCTCCAGCCTCCGACTACTAAATACCAAAAATGCACTATTGAGTCTAGAGCCATGAGATCATCCTTAAATCTCGTTAGGACACTAATACAAACTATGCTTGTTCATCACACTATCTGATAACAAGTAAAGATCTTAAGAGTCCTACGCATTATCCTCGTGGTATTGCCAGAACATCCGAGTGATACGAAAGTACTCACAATGAAGATGGAAATCCTTCTAGAGCCAACATCAAACAAACTCTTGGTAGGTGACATGTGAGATCCTCTTGAGGATCAAGCTTGTGACAACTGGAAAGAAACGATGGTGCGACTCTTTATGAATCAAAATTGTTCCAGGCAGTGAATTGACGAATCGTTTTGGAAAAACCTTTCGATGTGATCAACAATAGATTTTCTAGTACATCGACTGTGAACATCTTTCAAAACAAATGTGTTTCTAATGAAATTTGATTTTGTGTTATAAAACCCTCTCGATGTGTCACAAAAACTACTTTCTTAAGCGACACGTCGATTGATTTTCAAATCAAGTTTTTCTCTTTAATCGGTAAGATAGTAACTAACCGATTCACTCTTATCGTGTTGTCTGCTTTGAGACGTTCCAATACAGAGAACAGGCAAGTATGGAGAATTTGATGGTTACACATCAGATGATCTGATACTTATACTGGAAATCCTGTCAAGGAGATTCTTCTTAAGATAAATATATCTGATCACAGGTCGGTCCTCACGGATCCGGAGGTTAATCCAACCAGACTCGGGTGAATAACAAAGACAAATTCGTCTACATGCTTTATTGCTAACTGTTTTATTACAGGATCAAGTTATGGTGGAAATGGAGATACCTCATTCCACTGGAGTCAATTCACAGCCCTATGCTCACACTTAATGTTTTCAATCAAAGACAACATGAAAACCTAAAGACTTACAACACAGCTTTCGCTACTCTGATAAGTAATGTCATGATCAAGAAAAGTGTGAGCATGCCAGTCCGAAGGTCACAACATCACATGAAGGCAATGATACTCAACAAGGATGATTAAGAGATTTAAGATGAATGATGATCTCAAAGAAAGCTTAAAGATCACACAATTCTAAGGAACAAATCTCGAAGTTCACTACATAATGTACAATGATCTCTAAGAATGAAGAATCAAAGACTACGAGCTACAAACAGAAGGTCGAAGAACTAGAATGCTATTATTCAAATTGTATTTTATGGGGTGACCTCCCTTAGGAGAGATTGTTAGGATTATGAAAAAGACTCGGCCACCCCCGTGTATTGTTTAGTATAGCAAAGCTCGTAGTTAGAAAGTAAGCGTATGACTTTCGGTATTGGGCCGGGTCTTTTACCCAAGTGTTAAGCCCATACCCAAGCCCATAGAGCTCACAAACACATGTATATAAACCCCTTTCCTGCCATGGGAAGGGGTTGGTTGTTCATTTTATCATAAAGCTTTCATTTGGTTTTTCTCTTACTAGAAACCTCACTTTCTCTTTCTAGATAATTTGCCAACCCAATCATCTATGCTTGTGTCATGATATCATGTATATTACACACCGATAACCTCGATGATAAGCAAGATGGCCTAAGAAAATATACGGTGTAGCATGAGGAGCAAGTTTATGAGTCGAGTCTAAGTGTGGGTAGCAAAGGCACCCAAAGATGCGAAGGCGTGAATAATTTGGTTCTTTGTTGAATAACTTTTGGTACGGTATTTCATTGTTGATGGTCGTTAAGGGGGGTAAATTAAAGAGATAAGATGCCATATGAAGTTCTTCGACCCAAAATTAAGAAGGTAGATGAGCCTGAAATAGTAAAGTTCGAATCACATTATTAATAGTTCTAATCATGCGTTTTGATATACCATTCCGTTGAGAGGTTTTAGGACATGAAAATCGAAATTGTAGACCACGAGTTTGATATAATTTATGAAGTTGTTTGATGTCGAATTCACCACCATGATCACTTTGAATAACTTTTATTTCACACTTGAATTGATTCTTACATACGAAAATGTACAAATTTTTGAAATGCGTCAGATTTGTAACGCAACGGATAAATCCACAAATAATGCGAAAAATGATCTAAAAATAACATATAATACTTAAAACCACCATGAATTAAAATAGGAGATGTCCATAAATCCGAATGAATAATATCAAAACAAGTTGAAAGAACTAAATCTGAACTAGTAAATGGAAGTTTCACATGTTTGCCAAGCATGACAAATATGTTAGACTACTCTTTAAGACACGAAATCAAACTACGGGACATAAGAGACCGTAACACATCTTTACCAAGATGATCGAGACATTGGTGCTACGTAGAAGAACATATAGAAAACATGGCGATAGGGATTGGAGATAGCTTGGTAACTGGATAAAAGTATCCCAGACTGTCACATATGAGGTGGATATGAAGAGTTAAGAAGTCTTTTATAGAAAAACCAAATTCATTAAACTCAATTGTACAATTATTATCCCTAGTAAACTGACGCACATAAATAATATTTTTAATTATGTTTGGAGTTACAAGTACATTATGAAGGTGTAGGGGTAGATGCAAAGTAGGAAGAAAGCTATGATTGGTATTCGTAACATGTATTATATTACCATCACCAACACACACAAACAAAAATGAGTGTTTATTATAAATAGTACTTTAAATACTTGTATTATAATTAAGATGAGAAGAGGCACGTATGTCCATGTTCCATGTAGGATCTTGCAATGTTATCGTGCTAAACGCATTAGGGAGAACAGTTTCTTGAACTGGGAAAAGAGAAGGAGCCGGACCAAGTACACTCGTATGTTAGGCCTGTTGTGGATACGGGCCAAGCACACCTGAATGTTGGGCCTGTTGTGGGTTGCAATATGGGTTTGTCGAGGCACAATCCAATAAGCTACTGGTTGAGGAGGCCCATAGGTTGTAGCTTGTTGTTGGGGTACAAAATTAGCATACGAGAGTTGGGCTTGTTGGCCTATTCTTAACATCCCATTATTCTCATGTATTTGTTGACATAAACCCTGGGGAAGAACATTATGTACCATACTGCTATTACTATTACCACTCAAGGATCCGGAGATCATCCCTCAACAAATTTTGTGATCAGGGATAAATTTACACTTGTCCCCGAAACGGCAAGTGCCCTTTGGGAAGTGTGCGCAAAACCCATTAGAAGTCGAGTTTGTGGTTCAGTTAGTGTTGCTTATGTTCGAACCAGTATTAGTACGAGAAGATGGGTTAGTAGTCATGAGTATAGTGGGGGATGAAGAAGTAGTATCAATGGAAGTAGAGAGAATGTTGAAAAGTAGTCTTTGCCTCTTTGTGGTACCCCATGTATGAGTCTCCTCCAACCTAATGGTTGTGGGTTCACATCCTGCTGACATTGTGAGATCGATTTGTTTTGTATATAATGTGTGATAATTAGTTGCTTTAAAAAGAGTACCTTTAGCGATGAACACATCGTGAGATTAGATGATGTTGTGAAAATATATTAAACTCAGCCATGGCGGATTGGTGCTAGTGTGTGTTTTTAGCGTGTGAAACTGTGGAGAAGAATGGTCTGTGTTTTTAGCCATGGCGGAATGGTGTGTGTTTGTGTGTTTTTAGTGTGTGTTTTTGGTATGAAATGGGGGAAGACTGCTATGAATGAAAAATACGGTCTCCGTGGTTATAAAGTTTGAGGTGTTTTGTCACTTTAGGTCCTTGTACTTTGTACTCTTAAGTGTTAAATAGAAAAAAAAGAATGATGCATGTGTTGAAGTGAGTGACGAACAATTTCGTCATTAAGTTTGTATAAGCTTTGTAACGAATAAATATCGTCACTAATAGTTACAATACTAACAAAAAAGGCATTAATTAATGCGAGTCAGGTTATTAAAATCACATGATGTCATTTTTTAAGGTAAAAGTAACTTTTTACCTCTTTCTATAATTTTTTTTAATTGTGATAAGGTAAAAAGTTATGAATGTGAGTTATCATTCGATTACAATTGTCAATTTTGTGACAAACATTTTTCGTGACTACCTATCCAAAGTTGAGTGACGAAATTTTCATGACCAAGGAGCGTAACAAGAAATGAGTTAGACGTGGACCATAAGTACTAAACTCAGTGACAAATACTTTTGTCACTAACATGTAAATTAATGACCATTTATTACTTTGTCATTAAATATATGCAAGTGACGAGATATAGTGACGACAATTCTATATCGTCACTAAAATTGTGTTAATAGTGACGAAAAATAAGGGTCGTCATTAAATTTCCATCACTATAGCCTTTTTTTTTGTAGTGTAAACATGGTTCTAAAAGGCTCGCAAAGACCTCCTCGCCACGCAATAGACCAAGGCTCGGGCTTAAGGCTTTACGTAAGATGAAGAGTGAAAAAACGTGATAAGACGCGATAAAACGTGATGCATGAAGGCTTTTTTGAATTCAATTTCGATAAAAATCGTATTTTTATATAGAAATGAAAAAGATTACATGCAAACATAGTTTCTTGACTTTATTCCTTATGTATGACACTTTTTGTAAACTCAATATATTTGTAATATATGTTATAAATATATAAATTTATAAATATATTTTTTTGCCGCTTTAAATCACGCCTTAAAATCGTCATGACTCGCCATGGCTCGCAAAGGCGTGAGGCTTGACCATGCCGCCACGCTACGCCTCACGCTATTTATAACCTTGAATATAACACATCAATATAAGGGTGTTTGGCAAACTGCAATACCACATCAATAAGCCATTGCAATTCAGGTTGAGAAAAAAACATAAAATTTCACTTAAAAGGGTGTTTGGCAAACTGCATTACCACATCAATATAACATAAACAAACCATCTAATAGTAATACCACATCAATATAGCACAAACAAACCATCTTATAATCATAGATCATATTCATTCCAACTAAAAAAAACCAGTTTGACCCAGATTCTGTTAAACTTAAAAAAAACCAGTTTGACCCATGGAGGGTTCTGAGATTAACAAAAATACTAAACACCATCTATGCAGGATCAAGTGTCGTAGTTGGATGGCTAAATGTTGTATTCGGGGAGTTAAACGCTGCATTTAAAGAGTTAAGATATGACGATTGGTGCATTTGGACGGCTAAGTGTTGCGGTTGCGGATGTTGCATAACATAACTTGGAATGAATCCACCATATTGTAGCGGAAAATTAGCATACCCGATGTGATTTATATCACTTGGAAAAAAGTAGTCGTTTTTATTTCCCTACAACCGAAACAACATACCATATTAGTCATTTTTTCCCTGCAACCAAACCATGCCGATGTCTTCAGCATACAAGTCTTTCAACCATTTATTATTTTCGAGTTTGTACGTTTCTAACATTATATTCCGGGATTCTTCAAATTCAGTAGAAGTCAAGGAATCATAAACATAAACAGCCTTTTTAAGCTTGTATTTGATTGACTTGTATTTCTTATGTTTACTAAACTTTTCAGGCAACTTCTTCATGATATGCCATAAGCACCACCTAAAATAATAATAACAAAAATACTTTTCATGACTATGTAAATCTAAGTGTATAGTTTTAAACTATATAAATGGGTTAGAAATTACCTATGACGTGCATCCGGGAAAACAACCTCAATTACATTTTTCATAGCTTGGTCTTGATCCGTGATAATGGCGTTGGGAGCACGACCTAACATACATGTAAGCCATGACTTAAAGAGCCATGTAAATGTCTTAGTATCTTCATTTGAAATCAATCCACAACCAAGCAATATCGATTGCCCATGATGATTTACCCCTACAAAAGGAGCCATTGGCATCTCATACTGATTTGTCAAATATGTTGTACCGAATGTGACGAGTCTCTAAATTTCTCATAAGCCGCCCTACACCTTGCATCTGCCCAAAACAAACTATTTAGTCTATTCTCCTCATCCAATTCCCAGGCATAAAAAAACTCCCGATCAGTACACTGAACCCTCGTGAAATAACCTTGAATTGCTTCAGCATCACCCTCTCCAAACTTTAACCGTTTAACTTTATCAACATAGTTACGACAATCTTTCTCCGTAAATGGTAGATTTTCATATCCCCCGCTCTGCACAACGAATGTATTGAAACTCTTATTCATTCTTACTCCCGCTCTTTGATGGATTTCAAGTTGTCTTTTCACACGTCTATTTACCACCCGATGACAACGATAAAATCGTCCTTTGCTAGGACTAAAAAGGTGATTATGTTCGAGACTAACTTTTGACACATACCACTTTTTATCAGCACCAAGAACCGCACAAACTCTAGCGCCACAATTTGTTTTTGTAATGGGACGAGGGTTTAAGGTATTTTTTGATTTTGACGTCGACTTTTGAGCCCGATTACATGCAACAGTAACATACTTTGTTTCTTCATCATTCTCAGACTTTTTGGAAGATCTTTTGAACACTCCAAATCCCATTTTCTTTCCGTACATTGCATAAAAATCAGTAAGTGCTTCAATAGTGTCAAAAGTCATGCCAATTTTCGGTTCTTCAACCCCTTCATCATGATTGACGTTCTTGTTATTATCATGCTGAGTAGACACTTCTTCATGACATTTTCCATTTTCTTCATTCAATATTTCACATTTAGTTTCTTTTTCCAAGTCAACATAACAATTCCTACCATTATGAAATACCAAATTATGATCAAAGGACATGTAAAAAACTCGTTCGATTTTGTATAATCAATAAACTAAATACTTTTCATAACTATAATAAAAAAAATCAAAATTTATATAGCAGTAAAAGACTTACTTAGTTACTTCGTCATCAGATTTCACACTATAAGTTTCGGGTGTTTTTGGTGTTTCTGACAAATCATCATCATCATCATGTAAAGGAGAAGAAGTATATGATGATTCATTTGATTCATATGAAGATTGCTTCATCTAAGATGGAGAAGATGATTGTTGCAGGTTTTGATGGAGAAGTTGAAGGGGTAAGGAGAGAATGATAATAAAAGGAAAAAGATACGGACTAATTCTTTTTTAACTTGAGATACGGGATAATTAATTATGAATATATTTTTTTATCCAACTCATCAGTTCAAGTCAGCAGCCATGTCATTATGTGGGATTTGTTTTGTAAATTATAAGTGATTATAACATTTCTCAAAAAATATTATTTTTTATTTAACTTATTTATACGGATATACATGAGTATTTTCAAGTTTAAGAAGGATGTTATCGTAAATTTGATTTTTGTGAAAATATTGATGTAATTGTTGCATGAAATGTGTTTAGCAAACAAAGATACATAGTAAGCATTTTATATAATAAAACATTGCAAATATTATTTGTAAAATTTCACTTGTATCATTTATTATAAAGTAAATAAATAATTAATGATAAAATAAAGATGATGTAGAAATGTGTTAAACCATGTAAGGTTCAATCCATGTGGGTTATTTCGTATTAGTTATGAGATGTTGATGGGTAGTATTGTATTGAACCCAAAAAACACTTAATGCCACTACAACATCAGCCACATTCCCCGGCTATTTTTTGTTACTTTTGCTGGGGACATGTCCTTGGGGAAAACATTCCTAGCGACATGTTGCTGGGAAAACACTGACGGGGAATATGCACCCGGGATTGATTCCCAAGAGACCTTTTCGATCTTTTCCCAGCGACAAGTGAGGCCCACACCATTTTTCAGTGAACGATAAGCGTGGTTTGGCAAAGCTTTTTCCCGGCGACATGTCCCTGGGGAAAAGTTTTGCCACAAAACTAATTAATTAAATTTTTAACTAATTAATTAATTAATTAACCATAATCTGGTCAACAAAGTCAACAAGTTTTCCCCGACGACATGTCTCTGGGGAAAGTATTAACCCCAGGTTGACTTTGTTGACCAGGAAAACATTTCCCAACGACATGTCTACCTTTCCCCAGCGACATGTCGCTGGCAAACAGTAAAAACCTGTTGCACAGCAGCCTGCAATGCAACCGTTATTTTCCAGATTCTTTTCGAAAAATTTTCCAGAAAAAATCTACCAAAACCAAAACCTGTATCACAACAACAAAACATGCTATACACGACCCAAAGACATTACAACTTGTACACAAACACAAAACATTAAACGTGTCAATAAAAGTAAACCGTAAAATGTACACCTCAAAAGCCAACTTTTTCGGGTTTTTTTATTTTTTTTAATTTGTTTAGGTTATAAAACGGTGAAACGCATAATCTGGAATGAAAATAATAAAGTTTAACAAGTCCAAAAGTGTAAAACTGTTAAAAAATACGGAACATAAACCGATAAAAACTATGTGTGCACTTAAACAAAAGAAAAAGGCATGTTATTGGTACCCCTTAAAAAGCCGTTTGTACCCCCCTTTGGTTTTTTTTTTTCGTTTTTATTTTATTTTTATAATTTTGTATATGTTATAAAACTGTGACACGAAAAATATAAAATGAAAAATATAAAGTTTAACAGATAAAAAGTATGAAACTGTCAAAAATTACGGAACAGAAACTAATAATAAACTGTGTTGCACTGTAAACTGTGAGACAAACTGACCCAAAAGTACAAAACATTTGTACTTTTGGTGGGGTAGGAGGTACCAATAGTAGTACCCCCAATTTATTCATGTACACCTAATTGGTATCAGTAGTCCAGGATTAGTCATGCCAACTCATTGAGTTAATATGATTTAATTAGTTTAAAAATTAGATATTACTTTGACAATAAGCAATCAAGAAGACACTAATGAACAAATTCATTTTGTATTCTTATCTAACGTTCTTTCTAACATCATCTATTAAATGAAGACTTGGCAACAACCAAAAAAAAGTCTAGTCAGATTGAGTTTTGTTAATCTATTGTCTCGCTAGTATCTGTTAACTGTATATAAGATCACTTAACATGTAATCATCACTTGAATGTTCTTCAATTCCTTATATGTGATCGATCATAAATAAAGAAAGGTTGATTTTGATATCCAAGTATATATATTCAATACAGTGGCTTGATAAATACAAAACAAGAAGTATGAAAACCAAGAAAATAAGTAACTTAAACTTAACAAGCTCGGACCCATCCATGGGCCATTTATTCAAGTACTACACACAAAGGGGTCGGAAAGCCTTTAACATCTACGATGTTGATGTGAAGTTAAAATTAGCACACGTTGTAGATCGGCCAAGAAGTGAAGAACTAAATCCTAGCCTTGATGCTGAAAGATCAAACTGTAGTAAATTGTCTTCAATTTGATGACCTCCAATAACAACTGAAAACCTAGGCGTAATATCTGTTCGCGCTTCAACGAATCCAAGGCACAAAACATCCTTACTCACCTCAACCATCGAGTTTGCACCAAATATACTCCACACGTTCTTGCTTTGCAACACGAGATCAATGGTTGGCACAGCAGGACCCAAACGAGTGCTACCAATATTCTTGGAGCTAAAACATGCTCCAAAAGGTGCAACATTAGGAACCCTTTCCACATTCTTTGGCATAGCTTTAACAAATGCTGATACAAAAGCCGTGTAGATTGAACTTTCCAAGACAGTGTAAGGATTAGCAGTACTAATCGTTGTTGTTCCAGGATTACCTTCTGAATCAACAGCCAATAAAGTATCGTTTAGCTTGACACGTTTGTCATTAATCTTGATTGATTTCACTTCAATGAAATACTTAGGAGAAGCATCACCCAAGAACCCATTTTCAGTAGCTGGATTAACGATTAGTGGAGTGTAAGTAAGACCGGACGATGCATCAACATTTGGAAGTAATGTATAAGGTCCATTTCCAAAAAACACAGCACCATTAGATCGTGTCGACGAGCTCAAACATAGAGCGAATACCCTATTGAACCGAAAATAAGAAGACAATTGAGCTGGTAATGAAGCTCCAGTCCTTCCAAGACCAGCAATGCCCGTAACACCACTAGCAAGACCATCATTAACAAAATTATTACCACATATAAAATAAAGACGAGGAACAGTAACAACGCGAAGAACATTCTTCCCATCGGTCGATTGTATCGTGAAAACATCAGCTCCCAACTGGCCACTGGTCCCAGTATTCGCTATTGGATTATCAGGACCCGAGCCACAAGTGTTGTTGAAGCAATCTGGGACAGGAGGATCACATGTTGTTGCTACGGTGCATGATGTCGTGTTAAGAAGTCTGCATGGAGCCGAGCCACAAGGTGCGGGTTTGTAGGTCGAGGAAGTGTAGCCTCGCTCGCAGTTGACCCACATGAACGGGCCACCAAGATCGAGTGTTAGCTTTACCGGGACGAGAGGTGTTCTTTGTGAGACTTGGGTGACATATTGAAGTGTTTTGACATCCTTTGTTACTTGGAGAATAAGTGCTTTTGGACGTGAAGTTGTTTTGGCAAAAGATGAAGACAAGAATAATAGAAAACAACATAAGGAAATAAAAGTGAATGGTGAACAAGAAGCCATTGAATGGATTGTTTGATAGTGAGATGAGATGTGAATAATAGGGGGTGGATAAGGAGGCTATTTATGGGAAATTGACATCGTCATTTTAATCACGCAATCTCATAAACTTGAATTGTTTTATCACGCCCGCCACGACTTATGGAACTGGTCAATAATAAATACGTGTAGTCGCATATTTACAGGCTGTATCAATCATTTAGTTTTCGTTTTCTGATAACAGAAAATAAGTTCTGTGGGCTGAGTGTGCATTTATTGACTTTTCTACACTTTGGGATTTTTGGTGACCAAAATATTTTCGTTATTTAAATGTCGGTTCTTGAAATAGTTTTCCAAGCGTAATATTTTAACCTCAGGGGCATTAAAAGAAACATATATATATATATATATATATATATATATATATATATATATATATATGGGTTTTTCTAACATGTGCCCCAGGGGCACATGTTAGAAAAACCCTATATATATATAGGAATGTTAAAATAAAAAAACAAATTTTCGTGAGAATGATAAAAAAGAAATTTTTTTTAAAAAGTTTTCGAAAAATTCTAAAAAAATTCTATTAAATCAGGTATGTTGGTGCAAAAAAATTTTGTAAAAGAAGTTTTTCTAATTTTGAGTTTTTATACGTTTTTTTAATGCACAAAAAAATAAATTTTGATGCAAAAAAAATTTTTGATGCACAAAATTTTTAACTTGTTATAGTTTGATGCGCAATAAAATTTTAATGCAAAAAGTCAAAAGAAGTTGGGTACAAAAATGAATTTTTGATGCACAAAAAAGCGATTTAATGCACAAACGTTTTTGTTTATAATTTTTTTTCGACAAAACTATCCACTTTAAAAAAAAAACTTCTTTCACAACTTTTTCATGCACCAACATGCACGATGTTGTGGAATTTTTTGAGAACTTTTTTCAAAAAAAAATATCTTTTTATCATATATATATATATATATATATATATATATATATATATATATATATATATATATATATATATATATATATATAGAGAGAGAGAGAGAGGAAGGTTAAAATAAAAAGACAAATATTCGTGAGAAAGATAAAAAGAAAACTTTTTTTTAAAAAGTTCTCGAAAAATTCCAAAAA
>BQNB010146131.1:0-16620 GCA_026074375.1 Tanacetum coccineum
CTTGTAAGTCAAGCCAGACCTAAAAGTCAAAGAGGTAAAATAGTTATCTTAAAAATCCGAAAATTCTCAGATGTTACATCTTTCTTTTTAGAAAGCTCAGCTTCAAGTTCTAAACACCTATTGTATTCATCAATATAACTCTGTTTCATTTGAGCATATTCAAGATTATCATCATTTGTAGGTAAAACATAGTTATTTTCAAATTCAGCATGCATAGCAATACACATAACATCTTGACAAATGTTGTGCTCCAAGAGACGATCATTTTCAATGAACAATTATTTCTTCTCAATCTCAAATTACTTCCTCTTTATAGACTATGTTTCAACCTCGTTTTCCATTTGAGTAAAAACCACTTTCATTTCGGTAATTTCTTTCGCAAGACCTTGGTTAAACATTTGAAAATATTCTCGTAAGATTTTAACAAATGGTTTTACATCTTTTTCAAAAGCTCCCCGAATGTGTTCAAACCCCCAAGTTCCCTCATTTTGACCAGTTACTTTGGTTCTGTCAGTTATGACCTTGTCAAAATTATTAAGATGGTTTATCATTTTATTAAAACTATCTTTGACCAAACTTATTGAATGAAGTTCACGAGGAATTTCCTTCTGAACTGGTTATGGTTGAACCGGTGGTTTTTCAGAAACTATTTTTAAAATTGGTAACCAAAAGGCTTGTTCTGCAGAAAGATGTTTTTAGGCACAAAATGCTTAACAAAATGCTCAGACAATTTATTCAATTCAGCATAATCAATGGGTGGAATATTCATTTTATTCTCTTTTGCAATTGGATCATTTTGTTTAGCATGCATTTTCAATTTACTCTCTTCAGCGAATTTTAATGTTTCTTTAGTATCAATTATAGACAATGCATCATGCTTCCTGACTATTGTATGACCACAATACAACGCAAATTGTTTTCTTTGAGCTTGAGTCAGATACAAAGGATTTTGATAACCAATTGCTGTTTTGTGAGCTTCGTCATAATAAAATTGAGGCTTTGTTAACACATGCATTGTTTGAACAGTTTGACCCATTTTGTAAACAATATTTTCAAGAGCTTTCTTTTTCTTTTCCAAATCGACAATTTCTTCAATGTATTTCTCTTGTTTTTTAGAAAATTCTTTTTTCAATACGTCCATTTGATTATTCAAAACTTTGTTACTTTCAATGTCTGCAGAAAGTTGTATCTTTAAAGTTTGAATTTCATTTGGATAAATGTCAAACTTTGCATTTCTATCAATAATTACACCTTGCATATGACCATCAATATACTTTTCTCTATCAGTTAAATCAAATTTCTGTCTTTCTTCAAAAATGTTGATTTGTTCTTTATATCTTTCAAGCTCAGTAGTCAATGACTCATTTACAATTTAATTCTCCTTATTCACAACATTACATTGTGCAACTTGATTAGACATCTCTTCAATCATAGACATTATCAATGCATCTTGTTGTGCAGTAGATGTAGTGTCTTAAACAACCTCATTTTCAGTCTCTTTCAAATATTAATCATATGAAATAACATTACTGTCACTTGTTATGTCAATATTTGAATCATTAATAAAATATGGTTGTTCAGAATACTACATCTCTTGCACACTTTGGTCAATCACGTTATTATTAGCTTGATAAGTGTCAAGATTTGATACCTCTGAGAGAACGTCTGAAACATAAGCAGAGAGCTTGGCCATAAGAACTGCACTTGCTGATGGTGCTTCATCACAGTCTGAGTCGAATGCATCGAGATAATCAGTTTGGAAAATAGTTGCAGTGGTTAGTGCTTGAGTGTCTTGGCCTATAGCAATTCTCCCCCCATCATCTGCCAAAAATTCCATCTGTCCTCGTCCAATACAATCCCCTGCTTCTAAAGCTTGAGCAAGCAACATTTTCTCCTTAAACCATTTTGAATTCTTTGGCCTTTTTAGTTTAGTACACTGTCTTGACATGTGAGCTTCACCTTGGCAGTTGTAGCAACAAACTACCTTTTCCTGATTTGCTATATTAGTTCCCACATTCTTGTTAACCCCTATGCATGTAGCATTACCCCTTGCACCATTGCCTGCATAACCTTGTGTCTCTCTCCCCTGAACATTCTGCACTGTGATCCTGCCATCTTGGATAGTGGCTTGATTCCTTAGGTTAGATAAGGTTCTGAGTTGGTTATTAGTTGGTAGATATCTTGAAGCAAATGTTGTGCTGATGAATGCCATAACCTTATTAAGACTTACAATTGGATCATCTGAGGGTAGAAATGATGGTGCAACAAGTCATGAATCCTGTTGAGGAAAAGCTGCTAGTAATTGTTGATGAAGAGCAGGTTCTTTGTATGATTGGTGATGAACCACTGGTGTTTGATGAGAAATAGGTGCCTGATAAGAATGTTGTTGAATCATTGGTGCTTCATATGAATGCTGCTATGAAGGAGGTGAATAGTGTTGTTGAGCAACTTGTGAAAAATGTTGGTGATACTGAGATGGATTGGTGTAGCATGGAGGAGAGTTTTATATGTTAGCAACCAATGCAAGTGGTTCAAGAAATCTTTCCCTCATTAGACGGACTTCATTAACATGAGCTTCATGTTGTCTCAAATAAGTATACAACTGATCAAAGTTTAATTCGTGTATATCTTTTGCTAATTTGACATCAGTGACAAACATGCTCTATTCTGGCTAAAGATGATTTACAAATTTCGTATTAACTTGAAGTGGTTTCATTGACATTCCAATCGTGTTCATTTCATTTATCAGTTGTGCAAATCTCAAGTAGTACGAGTGAATCGTTTCTCCTTTCTCTGAAGTAAATGTGTCAAACTCATTGTACAACTTAGATTCCCTTTCTTGCAACGAGAGTTCTGAACCTTCAATAAGTAACTTGACTCTGTGAACCTTCAATAAGTAACTTGACTCTGTCCCAAATCTCCTTAGCGACTGTATGATGATTTACAAGACTATAAACATCTGGTGGTAAGCCTTGAAGAACAATGTTAGTTGCTCTTATGTCATAAGCTTCACGAATCTTTTCTGCTTCTGTGAGATCTTCATAAGTTCTATCTCTTGTGGATGCAAATGTAGTTGGAGTTGCAGGGACTTCAATTGTTCCATACTTAAAGGGTCCATTGATGACTGAGTCATAAATTTGCTTACCATGTTCCTTACCTTTTATGTAGAGTAGCATACGACTTTCCCATGAGTTATAACGACCCTTATCAAGCATAGGAGGATGGTTATCAGCCCCTGCTGCAATAACATGCTCTGTCATAGTAGACATGATTGGAGTGATTGAAGAAATGAGTTATTGATGTATGAAATGATATTATTAGATCGTTTCAATGATTAGTGAGAGTTATGTTATTGTGATGTTGTTTTAAGTGTGTTTGATTTGTGTTTTTGTTATTGAAATTAAAGTGTTTGAAATTGATTTTAAGTTTACAAGAGAATTAGATCAAATCGCCTTATTATCCTTTAAATTGCCTGCAGAATTAAAGTCAAATCACTGGATAAGTGTTACCAAACCGTGGGATTTACTGAGTCAAATCGCCTTATGATTGAACTCAAACCGCTGGAAGTGATTAATCAAACCGCGAGAAATAAGGATTTAAATCGTGAGATTTACTGATCAAATCGCTTGAAGAGTTTACTTAAATCGCTTGATTAAGTAGTCTTAAATCGCTGGTTAGTTACTCAAATCCCTGGACAGAATAATCACAAATCGCTAGATAAATGACTTAAATCCCTGGAGGAATTGATCTCAAATCGCTTAATTAGAAGTTCAAATCGCTGCCAAATCACTGGAATAAAGCTGCTAAACCGTTGGAATTTAGCACTCAAACCGCTAGAACAAAGCACTCAAACCACTGGGACAAAGCTGCCAAACCGATGGAATGCTAGTTCAAATCGCTGGATCAAGGACTCAAATCGCTAGCTAGGTCTTCCAAACCGCTAGAACAAACACTCAAACTGCTAGACAAATAACCAAATCGCTAGATATATGAAAAAACCAAAACGTAACCAAACACTCAAAAACACCTAAAAACCATAATTTTTAACGTTTTTACCTTAAATTTTTTGCAAAACTAAGTATATCTAAGCTATATCTAACATAAAAACCATAACTTTAACATTTTAACATCAAAATTATAACAACTTTTTATTTCTCATATAAAGCTTAAAAATACACTTTTTTCTTAGATTTTTGCAAGTAAAACGCACACAATCAATACGTAATCATCCCATGGCGACTGATACGAATTGTAGGATTGATATCATACACACACCAAGATGAATAAGTATAGTTCTTAATTTTCACCTTTGCACAAAAAAAATAAGTATAGTTCTTATAGAGAGAAAGAGATGGAAGGTTTTCTAGTGAGAGAAAGTAGAATGTAATAGCATATGAATGAAAACCAACACCCTCTCCATGTGTGGAGAGGGTATTTATACTTACAAGGGAAGGATGGGGCTTTTCTTGATTTCTAACAGCTAAAGTTGGAGAAGACTCCCCTCCTTGTCGGGTCAAGGGTTCAGTGTGCTAAGTTTTTTGTGAGTTTTATGCTTTATATTATATATTGCATGATAAGAGTCTGTCTTCTGCTTCTACCCCCTTTCTGTCTCTTTTATTTGCTTAATATTGCACTACTTGTGACTTGTTTTTATTTTTCAAAAAGTTTTTTGAAATAAAATGGACATAAAATTATCAAAATATGATTTGATTAAACTTATGTCTTGCAAGTTTAAAACGTATTGGGTTGGGTCTACATCGTAATTGGCTTCCGCGACGAACTTGCATGTTACATTGGTTTAATAAAACATTAAATATAGACTTAAAGTTTTTTGCACTAATTTTATTCATAACCAATTTGCATAAACAAATATCTTGCAACGTGTTAAACGCATTGGGTTTGAGGTATTTCTGTGACAAGGCTTAAGGTCTTGCCAAACCTTGTTAGGGGAGCTGTACTCTATAATTTTCTCCTGCGAGACACATGCAAGTACATTGGTTTTAACAAATGGTTTAGGGTTTGAATAACCTTTAATCTTTTCTCGCGCCACTACTTGCTTTTGCATATGAGGTAATGATTGAATTACTTAAGGCTTTTGTCCTCTCAAGGATGTCAATCTATGGTTTAGTTATTCTTTAATGTTTTCCTATGATAAATGTGCACCTAAAAAGTTAACAAAAATCGTTTCTTAACTTGTGCTATGAAGATGTATGTATGCTTCTTCATACACTTTTTGATACATGTTTTTATCAAAAATGAAATACCCATTTCAAAATGTAAGATTATTGGTTAGCCTAAAATAAATATAGTATAGTAGTAATATACTATAGTATATATATATAGTAATATATATATATACATATATATATATATATATATATATATATATATGTATGATTTTGTTGATACGATGTACGCATCGTTGACCCTACTTTTCAGTATAGTAATTGAACGACATAAATTATAGGTCACGGTTGAGCTCGTCGTCGAGTAGTTCGTGATTGTTTCGGTTATTTGATCTTCGATTTCGATCAAGGTGAGTTCATAGCCTCGCTTTTAAGTGTTTTAAATGTTTTTAAACCCGCGAGGGGGATACTTACTTGTTTTATGAAAATGAGAACGCAATATGTTTTGATGCTAAATATGATTCCATTTACTATTGAGTATATGCCTTTTACCGTGTGATCGTTAGTTGCCTAGTTGTAGGTAAACGCTAATGCATTAAATTGATCTATTGGGTTTGACAACCCTGTCCGGGTTTGAATCCGTTGGTGGGCACCCTGTCAAACAGACATTTCGTGGTTAGTATTAGGAGAAGTGGCATACTTCTCGGTCATGATTTCGTCCTACGGGATGAATGTGTTAAGTCTCGGTACACGGGCTCATTTAGTTGGAAATCATTATTTTTATAACTTGTCTTACGAGCAATGTTTTATATTTTGTTGAACCAAATATGCGTTCTAACTGTTATTTGCAAACTCTATGAATTCACTCAGCGTTTTATTGACCTTTTTTAAGCATGTATCTCAGGTTTAGGTATTGAAGATAGCTTGTATGGGACGGAACGCGGATATCAAGGACGGTGACTCGGTGAACTTGTGTCAATAAATGATAGAAACATTTAAGAAATGAAGTCGTGATGTGACTTTTAGAAATAAATTTTCTATGATAGTTTTGGGACCTTTGTACTCTAATTCTTTTCAATCGAAATAAATAAAATTTATTTAAGAGTAAATTACACCGTTCGTCCATGTGGTTTAGGCCAAATCCCTAATTGAGTCCTTATCTTTTTTTTCTTGCTTCGTTAATCCCTATATCCAAACTATTGCACACCATCCATCCCTATCTCCAAATTCAGTTAAATACCTTCGTTAACTCTCCTACCCCCAAGGGTATTTTTGTCTTTCTATGTTTCACAGGGATGAACCATGTAATTTTATACTTCACTTTTTTTTAAATACGAAAAAAAAAAATTAAGTTTTTAGAAAATAAAAAATTTATACTTAGAAAAAAAAGTATTTTATTTTATACTTCGAAGTTTTATAAAAAACTTATACTTCGAAAGAAATATTTTTTAAAAGTTTTTATAAAATAAAAATTATATACATCGAAAAAAATATGTTTTTTAAAATTTTTATAAAATAAAAATTTTATACTTAAAAAATTTTCACTTCGAAGTTTTATAAAATTTTACACTTCAAAAACTTTCCAAAATTTTACACTTCGAAGTTTTATAAAAACTTTATACTTCGGAAAAAAATTAAGTTTTTATAAAATAAAAATTATATACTTCAAAAAAATTTATAAAAAATATATACTTCGAAAATTTTTTAAAAGTATTCTTCGGAAAATTTAATAAAATTTTATAAAAATTTAAAAAAAAATTTATAAAAACTTTATAAAAATATTATAAAATTTTATACTTAGAAAAAAATATAATATAAAATAAAAATTTTATAGTTCGAAAAATTTTTAAAAAGTATTCTTCGGAAATTTTTATAAAAGTTTATAAAAAAATTTATAAAATTATATACTTCGAAAAAAATATTTTTTTAAAATTTTTTTATAAAATAAAAATTTTTTACTTCAAAAATTTTTTAAAAAGTTTTCTTTGAAATTTTTTATAAAATTATATAAAAATTTAATAAAGTTTTGTAAAATTTTATAGTTCGAAAAAAATATTTGTACTTCGAAAAAAAAAATTTAACATCGAAATTCTTTATAAAAGTACTCTTCGAAAATTTTTATAAAATTTTATACTTCGAAAAATTTTATCCTTTTTTTTCGAATTATAAAATAAAATACTTTTTCGAAGTATAAAATTTTTATTTTATAAAAATTTAAAAAACATATTTTTTTCGAAGTATAAATATTTTTTTTGAAATATAAATATCTTTTTTGAAGTATAAATATTTTTTTCGAATTATAAAAAAGATATTTTTTCAAAGTATAAAATTCCAGTTATAAAATTACATGGTTCATCCCTGTGAAACATGAAAAGACAAAAATACCCTTGGGGTAGGAGAGTTAACGGAGGTATTTAACTGAATTTGGAGATTGGGATGGATGGTGTGCAATAGTTTGGAGATAGGGATTAACGAAGCAAGAAAAAAAAGATAAGGACTTAATTAGGGATTTGGCCTAAACCACAGGGACGAACGATGTAATTTACTCTTTATTTAACAAACATCTCTTTTATAGTTGTTTGTTATGACTTACGTGATTGTATCGTGAAGTAGCACCTCAAAGATTGTATACCGCTGCGTATCGTATTTTGGGGGTGTTACAGAGAAAGAAAGGGCAAGCGATATCATCAACTTGGAACATTTTCATGATTCCTAAGAGAGTGACTACAAGTCTAGCTAGAAGACTCGTTAATAAAGAAAAGTGATTATTGGGAGGCAACCTAATATTTTATTTTACGCATTTTAGGAGTATTGTGTGTTTTTAATTTTTATTATTTGTCTTATATGTTTGAATTATGTGTGATCATGCTTTGCTTTGTTTTTAACCTCGTCTTAATTTCAATCAAAGGTATTTTACATAAAATAAGTGTAGGGTAAAATATTCAGTTCTCAAGAACCATTTCAAACATATAAAATAGATAGTTTAAGTTAAAATCGCACTTTTATGTTTTGTTTGTTTTCTTTTGAGTCATATGTTTTTACTAATATTTTTTGTGGCCTGTGCAGTAAACTTTTTCCAGGAAATCATTAATGGGATATGTTTGTAGAAATTTTTCCAAGAAACAAAGAAATAAAATTTCACAGTGTGTGAAGACAGCGTCAGGATTAATCCTGACGACGTCACCACTGTAGAACTTGAAAATTTTTGTTTTTTCAGATTTTTGAAAAGTTATTTTTGTTTAATTTCCAAAAAAAAATTTAATTTTTGCATAAAGCCACGATTACATTAGTACTAACATTTTATCTTTATTTGCTTTCTTAGGATTTTAGTTCATTATTAATAGGGTTGTATATTATTTTTCCCGTCGATTTTACTCTTGGTATGATTGTCTTTGTCTTTGATTCACAAGTTATATTAGATGAGGAGAATCCGAAAGCTCTTAGAATTTTTACTAGGACGATTCTTAGATGAATTTAGCCGGTTTATCTTGTTTCTTCTCCGATATTGAGCAAACCAAGGGAGTATTAGTTTCTCTCGTTTTTATTTAGTTTCCCTTTTCTCGTTTTACAGGTGCTCATAGAACATTGGGGACAATGATCAAAATAAATATGGGGGTAATAAAAGCCTTAGAAACTATTCCTTCAATTGCATTTGCTTTGTTCTTAAAATGATGTGTAATATACCGAAACATAGTTTATGACGGTAATTTTAACCCGAATTAAAAAAATATGGCATATATCGGTGAAACTGTAGTATTAAAAGCGTCTCATGGATAGGAGTTATATTACTAGCACAAAAACCCTACCACTTAAAAATTTCACTCCAAAAATGTGAGGTTCGCCCCTAGATCTTTAAGAATAAAAGCATTCATTTTTAATGCTTATGAGAGTGTACCGGTAGTATTATAGATTCTAGAACTTGCTTTAGCAGTTCATCCCGAGACTGCTGTGAGATCGCATTCGTGTGATTAGTATTTATTAAGTGATAAGAGGCATTAGGATAAACCCTTGTTTTCAGCCTTCGTTTGTTATGGTTATAATGATCTCACCGGTCATATAACTACCCCCACACCCTTACTATGCACTCATTTTTAGTGCAAGATACCCCTAGTACACCCCTATGAGCCTATCATTTTTGTTTTCTTCTGCTAAGTATTTCGGGACGACCGAAAAGGGATTTCTTTGGATGAAAGAATTCCTGAATTGACTATTCCGGATTATTTAGTAGTTAAAATTTGTTTACACCCCACCAAGATGTTACACCTAAATTGCCTTAGCCTTCCTTGTATGTACTCATTTTTAGTACATGTTGTTACCACATTTGTTAACCCTAGTTAATTGTTTACTTGATTACATGGTTGCTAAGTCGAGTCTATTATTAGTGTATACAGTTTTGGAACGATTGAGATTTATGGTAGTTTCTTATTTAATGGAGAAATAGGGAAGAAAGTCAAATTATTACCCCCCATGCGTGCTTAATATACTCCATGTTTGTTGATCCTTCGCAATTCAGGTCATTAGTTTGTTCATGTTATTGAGTATCAAAAACTCAAGTGTAGGGTGCAACTATAAGACCCAAGTCATGTATATTATTGTTGTATTTCTGTATAGCAGATGGCAGGGAAAAAGTGTATAAAAAAATAAAAAAAAGCAAAAAATATTAGATACGGGCTGCCATCTTGCTCATGTTTATGTAAAAGAAAAAGTCAAGAAAAGAAAATTAAAGAGTTTGATGTAGAGTTGTGTATATTTGTCCTAGTTTCTTCGAGTCTTGGCTTAGCAACGCCTTTTACATGTATTCTTGTAGATAATTAGCATGACACCAGTCAAAATTCCCCCATATCCCTCAACCATGTTTCCTTTACCCTATACCTAACATTACAACCTTTTAAAAGACCTCTTTGATAGTAATTCCTAGGTGCTTACGCCAAAGTGGTGGAGGTTTTGATACTTTATCAAGCTTATGGTAATCTATATACTATGACAGGTAGTGAGTGTTATTTTCTCGTTTCCTATATTGTTATAATTCATTATTACATCCGAGAGAATGAGAGAATCTAAACACTTATGTGAGATGCTAGTATATAATTTTCGTCCTTTTAATTACGAGGTCTATCCAGTTGTGCCGTAAAATATCCTTATCGAGTAGGGTAAATGCCCCCGACTTTGCTATTTACTAGATAGAAAATCCCATTTGCTTGAGGACAAGCAAATCCCGCAAACCCCAAGTGTAGGGGTATTTGACGAGGTATAATTTTATATACTTTTTCAGGGTCATTTAACCCCCAAAATCATGCAAATATCCTCATTTATTGTGCTTAATCATTTTTGTTATTTTAGCATTTGGGAAGCATTAGAAGGAAATACATGTGACTTTGGCTCAATTAGCGAAGAAACGAGACGAAGACACAACCTTACAAGACTTTGATAAAGCTTGGAGTTTTATAGTGCGTGGAGACGGCGTCACAATTTCCTCTGACGCCGTCACCGCTTAAAGGCAACGACGTCACAATCTTTGGTGACGCCGTCACAATAGCTGACTTAGAAGAAGCCCATAGAAGGTTCGGCGGGCTGACGTTGTCGCAATTTACAAGAGATAACGTCGTGACTTATTCCTTATATATACAAACCTTATTTTTCATGTTTTAGAGAGGAAAAATGTAGAGTATTAGTGTAGCAGCTACATTGGTCGGTTTTTAGGGTTCCTAAACCCTTTTGTACTCATTCATACTTCATGTTTAATTAAAGTGAAGTTCCTTTACCCTTTTAATCATTTAATATGTCTATGTGTTGTTTGATTAATTGTTCTTTGCTTTTAATTAACATGCTTGGCTAAATTTAATTGTATTTTCTTATGATTGCATGAAACCTAACTGTTTATCTTTTGTTATTACTTTTTGTTAATGATGTGCGCGTTAGGCTTTAGAAAACTAGCTTCTTAATTGTAAAGCAAAGACGTCTAGGGAAACACGACTAGGTTAGAGGATACATGTGACTAGATCACCAGTGGGTGGATTATGAGTTAAATGTTTAATTTATTAGATACTTACAGATTCCATTACGAGGGTGAGGGGTAATAAAGTTGGAGAAGACAACTAGGGAGTAGTGCATGATTAGGTAAACACTTTTAATTTAATCATATGAGTTTTTCCCCAACCTTTACTTTTTGTATAAATTAGGAGTAGTGTACTTATTAGTTTAATCAAAACTCCTTCAAATGCTAGATTTATTTGCTTTCATAAAAATATGAAAGACCAAAAACAATCTTTTTTCACCTCTTAAACCCGAGTAAACATACAATTCGAGCCTACCCAAACTATTCCCCTAGAGAACGATAATAATCTCCTGAGTCTTGCCTATACTACACTACAACAGTTATGTACACTGCCTAGGAGGGTTGTAAACCTTTTGTGGTGCAACCCGCCGCATCAACTGATGAATTTAGTCGTTATAGTTATGTTTACCTGCTTAAACATAAACATGAAGTCTTTGAACGTTCAGAGTAAAAAAAAGCAAAGTAGAGAATCAACACGAAAAGAGCATGCATGCCCTACTATCTAACCGTGAAGGCGAATATATGAGTTAAGAGTTTTTGGATCATCTTTAGAAATGTGGGATTGTCTCGCAATTCACTCCTCTATATACGGCACAACTGGTGTATCTAAAAGCAGAAATCGAACCTTGCTTGACATGGTTCGATCTATGAAACAACTTTACCAATGTCCTTTCGGGATTATGCTCTAAAGTCTGCTGCATGTATTCTCAATATGGTTCCAACTAAAAAGGTTGAAACTACACCATATGAATTATGCATGAGAAAGTCCTTAATTTTTCTTAATCAAAGGCCTGGGGTTGTGAGGCACTCGTAAAGTGTGACACACCTAACAAACTTAAACCTAGATCTGTCAAGTGTATCTTTGTAGAATAGCCAAAGGAAACAATGGGTTACTACTTCTACTACCCACCTGAGCACAAAATTATTGTTGCTCGATATGCTGAGTTTTCTGAGAATAATCTCATCTCACAAAAAGTAAGTGGGAGTCATGTAGATCTTGAAATATTTCAAGAAGAAGATATGCACCCTTCTAAAAATACTAGCAATCATCACGATGAGGTCGAAAACAAAAGTTTTGAACTACAATGTGATGTTATGTCCATTCCTAGGTGCGGAAAGACACATCGTGCACCTGATCGATTATGTTTATATATCAATTCTAATGAGCATGGGTTAGGGGATCATGGTGAACCCACTAAATATAAAGCTGCATTGTCATATCCTGATAAATGGCTTGAAGTTATGAATGCGAAAATGCAATCCATGAAAGACAATGAAGTCTGGGTAGAAGTTGACCTCCCTCCTAATGCTAAAACCATTGGAAGCAAGTGGCTTTTCAAGAAGAATACCAACATGGATGGAAATGTACATACGTATAAAGCTCATCTTGTAGCAAAAGGTTTTACTCAAACCTACAATGTAGATTATGAGGCAACCTTCTCTCTTGTTGCAGACATTAAAGCTATTTGGATTCTATTTGCCATAGTAGCATTTTATGGCTATGAGATTTGGCATATGGATGTCAAAATTACCGTCTTGAATGGTCACCTAATCGAAAAGGCCTACATGGTGCAACATGAGGGGTTTGTCAATCCAAAATATCCCAACCGAGTATGCAAGCTACAACGATCTATTTATGGATTAAAGCAAGCATCAAGGAGCTAAAATAAAATGTTTGATAAGGAGATCAAGAAGTTTGGTTTCATTTAACACCTTGATGAGCCATGAGTATATCTGAAAGCTAGTGGGAGTATGGTCACATTTCTAGTCTTATATGTCGATGACATATTGATCATGAGAAACATCATAACAATGTTACAAAATGTTAAATCCTGTCTTAAAAAATGTTTTGCCATGAAAGACTTAGGAGAAGCAACATGCATCCTTGGAATCAAGATCTACAGTGATAAATCTAAGTGGTTAATTGGACTTTATCAAAGTGCATACATTGAGAAAATATTAAAGAGATTTAAGATGGAGAATTCCAAACTTAGAAGTATCCCAATGCGAGAGAAACTATACTTGAGCAAGACTCAAGGTCCCTTCACACTTGAAGAGATGAGTTGCATGTAGAGAGTTCCTTATATCTCAGTTGTAGGATCTATTATGTCACGGTAAGGGTGAACTAGCATTCGCACAGAACATAACTAGTCGATTTCAACAGAATCCAGGAGATTGTCACTAGAGTGCTGTGAAGAATATTTTGAAGTATTTCAGGAATACTAAAGACATGTTTCTTGTTTATGGTGGTGATCTCGATGGAGAGCTCAGAGTTACTTGTTACACTGATTCTGGATACGAGACTGACGCTGACGACATAAAGTCTCAGAAATTATACGTTTTTATTTTAAATAGAGGCGCTGTTGACTGTAAGAGTGCTAACCAGAGCACTACTGCAATGTCTTCTACAGAAGCTGAATACATAGTTGTTTTAAAAGGTGCATTGGAAGCTATTTAGATAAGGAAAGTTATTGATGGGCTTGGAGTTGCTCCCGCTAATAAAGAACCTATAGAGATGTACTGCGACAATACTGGCGTAATAACCCTCGCCAATAAACCTAGGCTTCAGAAAAGGGCCAAACATTATAAAAGGAAGGTTCACTATCTCTGAGAGGTTATAGTAGATAATGATATTAAACTTCGCAAAGTTTACATAAATGACAATATAGCTAATCCTTTCCCTATGGCATTGCCTTATACCAAGCATACTAATCATGCTAGGAGTATTGGACTTCGTCTAGCTAGTAGTTTCATGTAAATCTGTTATTTTTAGTATTTGGTTAATGGAATATTTTAAAGCAGTTTTATTTTGATGAATTAATATACGTGGTATGAAAGTTTTTCATTCATATATTAACTGTGTCTTTTATTTGCATGTTTAATCCATAAGTAATTTATTACTTTAAGATTATCCATTGTCAATTAACAATACGAGAGTATTGTTGAACTAAGACAAATGTGAGCAATTGATAATATTCATTGCTTGTGAATACGAAAGGATGTGTCCGCCAAACTCACATGTTATCCACGTGCTATGGATATTGGACTACCCCAAACCTATGAAGATTCACCTTATGGATAGGCGTCATTGGTGAATCTCGTAAGTGGTTGTATTACTCGTCCTCAGACTTGAGATGCAAGCAGGTATTGCGTGTATGGATATCGCTTTCTTGATTATAGTTAAACTATGTCCTGAATAAGGTAGTTATAAAGGCTATTTTCAGAAGTGATGTGAAGTGCATGAATGACACGTGCAGTCAAAATATGATTTGTTCCTCCACATATTTTCTAGAGATAGATACTATTGGGCCCCTCGTTGAACTGGTCGAATATTTGCATGGTCGTGCCCAAAGTAAGTCAAGTTGATACTTGTTTACATTTAGTGATTTTGATTAATATATATAACGAGAAACAAAATTAGTTAAACAATATAGAATGACTTTGATTCGTATCCATAGTTTAACAAGTATATGAAACAAAGGATGTTTAATAATAAACAATTAACACTAAGATGTTTTACGAAACCACACTCATGTATTTCTAAGAGTAATAGCGTGTTGCTAGACATTTATCATTGCTTGTATGAGTTATTACGATTATGACATTTTGCAAGTGGGAGCTATTGGTAGTGTTCAAGTTATAATCGATAACTATGTGGCTCAAAATACGTGAGCCTATTGGAGGCACGCATGTATACACCGAAGGAACATTTTAGTAATATGATTATTGTGTTTATAATAAATGTATTAATTATATTAATATTTCACGAAATGACTAATGATTATTAATTATATCGTTAGACGTTATAAGTAACTAATAGACTTAACAAATAGCAAGTAATGGACACAATTATTTATTTATTTGTGTAAAACGCCAAACGCATGACACTTAAGGGGTGTTTGGTGTAGGTCGGCCGAATGGTTGAGGGGGGGAGTGTTTGAGTTCGACTTGGACTCCAAGTTATCCAAGGACTATATAATGAACCCCTTGGTTTATTATTTGGCTTGCTTGAAAAACCTAATACTCTAAGAAATCCTCTACTCCTCTCTACCCTAATAAAACCGATCGGCATACCCCTTGTCTAAGGGTTGTCGACTTTTCCAATGTCAAGAAACAAAACTCTAGTGTTTAGTTGTTTATTCGTGATACGTGAACTAGCATTCAACGTTCTACCGTGATGTGTAGTCTGAGCATTCCTTAGAGACAACTTCTTTTAGTTGTTATAAAGGTTTTCGTTCAAGATCAAGAATCACGTCTTAGTAATTCAAGTGATAAAACCAACAGGTTAATAAACTTGTTGATGTTTTATGTGTTAACTTATATGCATCAAACGGGGTCCCTTTGGGATGTTCTTCTGCTACATTTACTTGTTAAATATATTAATATGATTATGAAATCCCAACATGATCCATGGGCCGCATATAAAACAACATAGGCCATGAGGATATCAGCATAATGCGCAGCGGAAGGGCCATGAAGAACCCAAACCTCATTGTTTAAGTACAACTTTGTCACATATATAGTGTATTGTCCATTTAGTCATTTTTAGTCCGCTCATGAACCATGTTGGAGGAAAAGATAGACATTGCTCATAATAAACAATGGTAGCCTTGGTAAGCGTTGTCAGAAGTGCATCACGACTCAGAGAATTTTTTAATTAACAAAGATGTCATAAGTCAATTCAAAGAAAGAGTAGAAAGGAATTGTGTCAGCCAACCAAGGAATAGGATCAAAGCGCGCATAAGATGCTGGTAATTTTAGTGTTATCAACTATTTTAAGTGATTGTGTTTTACTTGAGACCAACGGCCTTATACAAGTTTAGCTTAAGACGAGTTAAAAGGTGCGGAATGCACACTCGTTATAGTTAGCTTGATACCGCTAAGACAAAGACTAACTTCTTCTTTCCATGCAGGGTCAAGGGGCAAATTTTTTCTAATCGTTGTTAATATATTTTCCCGCCAAAACACAATCGACACGTCTGTTACTAACCAACACAATAGTTGGTAAAAAACCCAAAATAACTGAATTTTGGTTGGTGGTTATAACCACATATCTGGTTTTATTTACGCTGCGTTCCTGAGTTTTATTTTTGAAAGAAGTGGGATGAAAACAAAATAAATTCGTGTTCCAGAGTTTTTTTTGAAGAAAAGAAGAGCAGAGTAAATTTGCCTAATTTTCTCTCCAAAAGTGGGATGATTTGGAGAGAAGTTATATAAGGAAGTTTTTAATAAATATTATTACTTAAATGACCTTATAGAAAACATAACTTTTATATATAATTAAGGGTATAATTATAAAGAGTTAAGATCAACATAGACCAATTATTTGTCATAGATCCAATGAACCAATCCTAGCCACTATTTTTTCATCAAAAATAAAAAAACTCACTTTCCATCTCTTTTTTAAAAATAAAATATCTTACAAACGGTAAATCGTCA
>BQNB010146132.1:0-16620 GCA_026074375.1 Tanacetum coccineum
GAAAAGTTAGTTGATCATTCTAATATTATTTCATTTTTCCATTTTCTCTCATTCTCTCTCAACTCTCTCTCCTCTTTCTCTCTCTAAATCAACTCACTTTCTTTATCTATTTTCTTGATCGATTCGTGGTTTGTTATATGAAGTGGAAGTAATAATCGGGATCCTACAGTAGAGAACAATTTTTAGCTGACTTTAGGAGTATTTTAGGGTTTCCCAACCCTTTTGTACCTTCCCCAATCACTTGTTTCAATATAGTTAAGTTCTTTTATCCTTTAATCTTTCAATATGTCTCATTATTTTATTGGTTATTGTGCTTTACTTATCTTTAACATGCTAGGCTAGATCTCATTAGTGTTTGCTTATGATTGCATGTGAATTGGTATGTAGATCCTAATAATATTGCTTCTTGATTGATGTGTGTGCATGTTTAGACTCTAGAACCCTAGTTACTTAAGTGTATCAAAGATCTAGAGCGGCATGATTGTGTAGAAAGGATTCCATCGGTAATAGTCTTCATACTACCTTACCCATCTATGGATGATCCCCTTTAAGTATTTTAATACGCGTCTATCTCCCTAGGGGCCTTCTAACAGTCTTCATACTACCTTACTTGTGCATTTCCTTAGCAAGGTATCACGTAGACGGCGTTTTCGTGTAATTCGTCATGCTTCTAAAAAACGCATACATCTCAAGTGTGACAAGGCAATAGAGTTAGGAGAAGCATACTAAGGGTCATGCATGATTAAGTAAACACTTCTCTTTTATCATATGAATTCTCCACATAAGATTTAGTTTAATTATTAGATGATTAGTTTAAAACAAACCGCCCTTTAAACCCGAGATTTAAATTGCTTTCATAAAATATAAAAATACAAAAATATTATTCTTTCAACCTGTAGACCTTAGTTACATCTAGTTTGAACCTTCACACGCTATTCCCCTAGAGAACAATAACAACCCCCATGTCTTGCCTATACTACACTACAACGGTTAGGTATACTACCTAAGGAGTTGTAAAACTTAGTGAAGTTTTACCACCTCATCAAAATTTTTGGCGCCGCTGCCGAGGAATAGTATAGGTTCCAAATTTTAATTAGCTTAGGTCTACTCGCTTGAATCCTTTCAAGTGAGATTTTTATTTTCTTGTCATTAGATTTCTCGTAGTCTATCTTTTCTTTGTTCCCTTTATTCGTCTAAACCGCCAACATGACTCGTAGCACCATTAGGAGACTAACAGAACCACTCAATGAACCTGAAAGAGAGATACATCAGTGTAGAAAAGCCGCCCGCCGTCAACAACAAAACGAATCTTTAGCCATATCCAGAAGGAACCTCTTTGATGATGATGCATCGTCGTCCATGAATATAAAACAAAAAACCGCACGGCTCCCAAAAACCTGTACGAACACTCTTCTCCAAACCTATCTGGATTCCAAAATTCAATTGTTATCCCCAAATAACAAACAGGAACCATTGTAAACTCTCGCGATATTTGGTTAATCCAAAGTGTTTATGAATTCCAAGGTTGAGAAAGCGAGAACCCCTTCCAGCACCTTAAGCTCTTCCTGAGCATATTGGACAACATACAAGCCGATGGAGCTACAAAATACGCATCTAGGCTCTGATTCTTCCACTTCACCCTGAAGGGCAAGGCAAAAGAATGGCTTGATAGGCTGCCTCCCGCCCATATCACAACCTAGGAACAGTTAGTTTCCAAATTTCTAAACAAATTCTTTCCCCCAGAACACACGGCGTTCATTCGAAACAAGATCCTTCGATTCCGCCAAGAAAACAACGAACCCATCATGGATGCCTGGAGACGTTTCCAGGATTTGCTTCAACAAGCCCCTCACCATGGGATACGAAGATGGCTTTTAGTTCAACTATTCTACGATAATATGACCTCCAAGGATAAATAGAAACTGGATCAGTTCACACAGTTCTGATTTAGTTCACTCAATGAAGATGAAGGATGGAATCGCATAGAAGAGTTCATTCAATATCAAGATGATTCGTAGGATGAACCATCACCACCCATGAACGTCTCGTTCGTTTCAAAACTAACTCTTAATGGTCGCCTAAAAAAGCTCATCAACAGCTTTCCTACCTCACATCAGCGACCAAAGGAAAGACCTTGAAAAACCCATACCTCATCTGCGACATTTGTGGTGGGGCCCATGAGGCCGATGAATGTGACCAAGTTATATCACGCGAGCAAGTATGCTTATCTGGTGGGGATATTTCTGACGACCCTTCTCTGCTAAATTTTTTTCAAAACAATTATGTTCCCCCTTAGGGAAACTCGAGAAGAAAAGAGAAAGGAGAAGATGGTCCCGACTAGGTCATTAGGAGTCAATTTGAGGATAAATTAGCCAATTTTATGATGGAAAAGAATTTCCACTTAAAAGGGTTGGGGGAAATGCTGCATAAACAAAGAAACGACATGCATGAACAATTATATCAATTCCTCTCCACTCTCGAGAGAAAAACACATACCCCCACCCCAAGGAACCGACGTTCGCCATCACTACTCGATCAGGGACCACCACACGTGATCCACCCTACCCGTCTGCTCTAACCCCATCCGCACCCACGGAACGACTGAGGAAGAAAGACCCGAATGTGGGGAAACTCCCACAAACTCGGATGATGGAATCCCGCAATCACCCACCTTGTACCATCCTTCTAAATCATATGACGTACCTTTCCCGTCTCGATTAAAAAAGCAGAAAAAGGATAATGAAGATGAGTGGCTCCTATCTATCTTTAGACAGATGCATATCAACCTACCCTTCCTTGAAGCTATGATCCATATGCCTAAGGGAGCTAAGGTTCTGAAGGATCTTCTCTCGCATAAAGAAAAACTCGAAAACCAGCCTCATCGGTTAAACTTAGTGAGGAATGCTCAGCTGTCATCCAAAGAAGATTACCTTAGAAGGAGGGAGTCCCAGGAAGTTTCACACTACCATGTCTTATCGGACAATTGACATTAAAAAATGCCCTGGCTGACTTAGGAGTAATTATCAACCTCATGCCGCATTCTCTTTTCTAAAAACTAGGGATCTTTGAACTTAAACTAACCAGAATGAGTATCCAGTTGGTTGATCGGTCAATTAAGTACCCCCGTTGGTATCTGTGAGAACCTCTTAGTAAAAATTAATAGGTTCATCTTTCCAGTTGATTTTGTAGTCTTAGAGATGGACGAAGATGAACTGGTCCAATCATCTTAGGATGACCTTTACTCGCGACAGCTAGAGACGTAATCGATGTACACGAAGGAAAGTTAAGTCTCAGAGTCGGTAGCGAGACCATCACCTTAAACATCGGTAAGTCTATGAAATCCATGCACTTTCGCGATGATTATCTCTATTGCGCCGATCACACTGTTAAAATTGTCAAGGAACAATGGGTCGACACAATCCACCACGATGGAGAGTGGATGGAACCCAATGAGAAATGCAACCCTGAAGAAACCCGTGCAGTTTCATTCTATCCAAGGCAAGAACAGGTCAAGCCACTCGAATGGAAGGCACCTGAAAATTGCCTTAAACCATCAGTAAGCGAACCACTAAAGTTGGAGCTAAAGGATCTCCCAAAGCATCTTGAGTACGCTTTTCTCCAAGGAGACGACCAACTCCCTGTAGTCATCTCATCTACTCTGTCTATCCACGAAAAAGCTAAAGTGCTTGAAGTTTTGAGGAATCACAAGGGAGTAATTGCTTGGAGTGTCACAGATATTAAGGGTATTGACTCATCCTTTTGCACTCATAAGATTCTCATGGAAGACGAGTACAAGCCCACTGTTTAGCCCCAAAGAAGGGTAAACCCGAATATCAAAGAGGTTGTAAAAAAGGAAGTCGTCAAACTCCTTGATGCCGGGCTGATCTATCCCATCTCCGATAGCCCATGGGTCAGCCCCGTTCAGGTCGTCCAAAAGAAAGGAGGGATGGCCGTAGTAAAGAATGAAAAGAACAAGCTTATACCTCAACGCACCATCACTGGATGGCGCATCTGCATTGATTACAGAAAACTAAACGATGCAACTTAAAAGGATCATTTCCCCTACCATTCATCGATCAGATGCTCGAGCGATTAGATGGGCATGAGTATTATTGTTTTTTGGATGGTTTCTCATGGTATTTTCAGATTCATATAGCCCTCGAGGATCAAGAAAAGACTACGTTCACATGTCCTTATGGGACATTTGCATACAAAAGAATGCCTTTCAGGTTATGCAACGCCTTGGCCACATTCCAATGTTGCATGATGTCCATATTTCATAAACTAATCGAGGATAGTATGGAAGTATTCATGAATGATTTTTCGGTGTTCGAAAGCTCCTTCGATCATTGCCTTGTAAACCTAGAAAAGATGCTCGAACGATGTAAGGAGACAAACCTCATGTTAATTTGGGACAAAATTACATTTTATGGTAAAAGAAGGGATAGTTCTCGGTCATAAGGTTTCAGGATCAGGAATTGAGGTTGATAAGGCGAAAATTGAGGCAATATCAAAACTACCTCACCCCACGAATGTCAAAGCCATTCGTAGCTTCTTAGGGCGCGCATGTTTTTACCGGAGATTCATAAAGGATTTTTCACATATCACGCAACCCTTAACTCAACTCCTCGTAAAAGATGCCCCGTTTATCTTCTCCGAGGAGTGCATCTAAGCATTCGAAAAGCTTAAGCAGGAGCTGACTCAAGCCCCTATCATGATTAAGCCAGATTGGTCACTCCCCTTTGAGATTATATGCGATGCCAGCGATTACGCAGTAGGAGCAATATTAGGACAAAGAAGGGAGAAGAATTTCCATCCAATTCACTATGCTAGCAAAACCATGAATGAAGCACATGAAAACCACACCACAACAGAAAAGGAACTCCTTGCGGTTGTGTTTGCGTTTGATAAATTTTGACAATACCTGGTTTTGTGTAAAACCATTGTATTCACTGATCATTCAGCTCTGCGATACCTTTTCACCAAACAAGATGCAAAACCAAGGCTTATTCGATGGATACTTTTACTTCAAGAATTTAATATCAAAATCCGTGATAAAAGGGGTGCTGAAAACCTCACAGCCGATCATCTCTACAGGTTTAAGAATTCGGAACAGGGGAAACTCACCAAAGTCGAAATCAAGGATCTATTTCCAGAAGAACAACTCATGTCGATCACTAACTAAAGTAACGAACCTTGGTACGCTGATTATGCTAACTACCTAGCAAGTCGGGTGTTACCTTTTTGATCCACCCGATAAGAAAAGAAAAAAAAATTAACGACATGCGGCATTATTTTTGGGATGAACCCTTCCTTTTTAAACAGTGTGTTGATCAAATTATTCATCTATGCGTCGCTGGAAAAGTGGTCTCCCAAATCCTGCAGGACACCATGGGATTGCCACAACTGCAAGAAAAGTTTAGGAAGCTGGATTTAACCGGCTTAACATCTTTTGCAATGCACGGAAGTTAGTCCATTCGTGTGACGCATGTCAAAGAGTTGGCAACATCTCCGCACATAATGAAATGCCTCAGAAATACATTCAAGTTTGTGAAATCTTTGACGTTTAGGGGATTGATTTCATGGGACTGTGTCCTTCATCAAACGGGAACAAATACATTTTAGTAGCTATTGAGTACGTATCCAAATGGGTGGAAGCTCAAGCTCTCCTCACTAGTGATGCTAGAAATGTAGTTAAATTCCTAGAAAGATTGTTCACCCGTTTCGGCATGCCCAAGGCATTGATAAGTGATAGGGGAACCCACTTCTGCAATTACCAAATAGAACGTGCAATGAAGAAATATAGGGTAGTACATAGGTTTTCAACTGCATATCACCCACAAACCAATGGTCAAGTTGAAAACACTAATAGGGCAATCAAACAAATTCTTGAAAATACTGTTGGGAATATTAGGAAGGATTGGTCGAATAAGCTTGATGATGCCCTTTGGGCCTTCCGAACCGCTTTCAAAACCCCTTTAGTAATGACTCCGTTCAGGCTAATCTATGGAAAAGCTTGTCATCTCCCTATTGAACTCGAACATAAGGCCTACTGGGCCCTTAAAACTTGCAACATGGATTTGGCAAAAACTGGTGCTAACAGTGATAGAACTAAAAATCATGTGATAGTTCTTGGATCGTTTATAGCTCGAGGTTGTTTAGACCTCATCTAGGATGAATAACAATGATAATAACATGCAGCGGAATAAGAACAAATCAATGTTATTCTAACAAGGTTTTTCATCATTATCTTTGTTGATACAATGACTACTACAAGCCTCAATTCTACACGATCAACTGTAGAACGGTTACCTAATCTAACAGGATCAATGAAACATTGATCTTGGGGTTAAAACACAACCAACTCTAGGCGTCTACAATAAGACTTGACGCTTAGAACATACACACACTTTCCTGGTGTTTACATTTGACACGCTTAAAACTACACGCCTGGGACCTCCTTTTATAACATAAGGAGTCCAAGACTTACAAAGGAAGATAAACATTAGACAAATAAATCTTTTAAACATTTAGGAATATCTTCTGTTATCTTTATCTTCTTAAGGAGATCTTCCAGAATCTACATCTTTTGTAGAAATCCATCTACCCGACTTAGACCCTTGTGTTTCATCCTTTTATTTATTTTGTCTTATCAAATCAAGAATCCCAACAATCTTCCCCTATTTGATGATGACAAAACAAACAAAGTCGTGTACGAACTTCATCATAAAGCCAAAGCTTCCCCTGAAGTTGAGATGTAATCATCTCCCTGAATGAAACAAAATCTTCTTAATTCAGACTTCCTTTGTAACATGCTTATATCACCACACATAATAAGCTGCAAATCATAACCCTGTAATCTTCTTCCCCTTTTTGTCATAATCCAATAGGGGTCTTGTGAAGATAAGCAACTTGAACCTTTACAACTACAAACCATATATCACACTACTGATCTAGCCTTCTAATGTCTCAAATTACCTTCCATGACACATAATAAGAATAATGAATTCAAGACAGTAGAAACTTTAACTAGCAGTAGTAATAAACAACTAGCAGTAGTAATGAAACCTTTCATCTTAAGTGGTGCATGAACATAACCTGATGGTTAAACATTTTAACAATAAGCTTCCTCTGAAACCCATATGTTAACCATTTCGTGAATCTTCAATTCTGTAGGCTCTATGTAATGATTACTGATGAAGAAAACTAAGTATAACGAACTTGATGTAGAAGTAGAATAACCCAAACTTGTGTCTTATATCTTGTACTATCCACGTGAATCTAAACTTATAAATAAATATGTGAAATATAAGTAGATCGCAACCTCTTGACAAAAATCCTCATCTTCTATGAGACACATAACTAAAGTGATAGCAAATGTGAGCATTGAGCACCATAAGAAAAATCACACACCTTTGCTAGATTTGTTAAGTCTTCGTCACATCGTTTCTAAGCACTAACAAGTTACCTTCAAAGTGTAACACCCACTTTGAGATATGATAAGAACACGCATCCAAAAAATTCCACTTCAACTTCAAATAAGTAATAAACAACCTTCTTCATAATCAATTAATCTAAGAAATCCAAAACCAAGCCATTAAACTTTTGAGAACATTAAAATCAAAACCAAAATCCAAACAGTAAAACCAAAAACAAACAACCTTGGTTTTCTGTTTTGTCCGAGATCCATCATGTGTGTGTCATCCAATAATGGACAAAGCTAGCAGCATAAAATCATTAGAGCTCGAACAGTATTAACTACTACCAAAAAGCCTAGCAGTAGTAACTGTTTTATGCTAGCAGTAGAAATAACACGAAACAACCTGGCAGTAGTAATATTCAAATGGCAGCACTAATATATCTTTGACAAAATAAAGTATATACGAGCAGCACTATATACTGCCATTCATTAAACACAATCATGAAGCAGCCAATGATGTTGCATCCACATTCAACATACCATTTATCAATAATATGCTGCTAAAAACTTCCACAACAGCACTAATACACATACCAGACAAATCACCATCTTCTACTAGGCTTCCAAACATTAATCCGTGAATAAACCAAAAAGCCCCATGAGCAGCATTGATGTATACGGAGCAGTGGTAACACATATTAGCAGCATTAACATTAGGAATTACTACTGTTATATTAGCAACATTATTTATAACAAATCCAAGCCCAAATATGTACTCGAACCTGGCAGTACTACGAGCAATACTAAATCACCACGAACAGTAGTAAATCTGAATGGGCAGTACTAATGTGAACTTTCAGTACAAGAGCAGTAGTAATGAATGATAACAGTATTAACTCTGGTCACTACTGTTCTTTTCCTAAAACTTATACTCGAACCAACATTATCAATATGTTCCACATCCAAACATGATTCAGAAAACCCTAGCAACACAATAATTATTTGATACCTGCTTTTATGTTGCATGATCCATAAGCGAACATCCAACAGCAGCATACAAACATCCCACTGTTATAAACCTTAAACCTACTGCTTCTTTTTCAATTTAAACCTTGGCGATACCTGCTGTTGTTTCTTTATGTCCTTAGATCATCACTAGCTGATTTAAACCAAACCCTAAAGAACTAGGGTTTTGTTTTTAAGAATAACGAAACATAAACCTGCCATTTTAAAACCGAAACAACAACCTTCTCTTGATGTTGCCAACCTGTTTAGAGTTTTAGAAAACCCTAAATCTCTGATGTGCATCGAATATCAACACCTGCTGTACCATTCTTGTCCACGAAGTCTAAATATAACACCATGTGTCTTCAAAACCTTGTCGTGATTTTAACAGCAGAAACCATAAACCTTATATTCTGTTTTCCGTATTAGGGTTTGATGACAAACCCTAGCTTTTTTGAATTTACATATTATTGAAAAACATAAAATAAAACATGAAAAAAACCTTGTACCAAACCCTAGATCAAGAACCATGAGGCTCTGATACCACCTGATAGAACTTAAACACGTGATAGTTCATAGGATCGTTTATAGCTCAGATTGTTAAGATCTTTATATCTAGGATAATAATAACAATGAACATAAAGAATATGCATAGCGGAAATAGCATAATGAACAAAGTTATTTAACAAGGTTTTTTATCATTATCTTCTCTACAATGACTACTACAAGCCCTAATTCTACCTTGATCAATGGTAGAATGTGTTATCTAAACTATAACAATGAATCAAAGATCCTTGAGGCTAAACTACAACCAATCTAGGCGTCTACATTAAGACTTGACGCCTAGAGCACACACACACTTTTTCCTGATGTTCACATCTTGACACACTTAAAACTACACGCCTGGGACCTCCTTTTATAACATAAGGAGTCCAAGACTTACAAAGGAAGATAAACATTAAACAAATAAATCTTTTAAACATTTAGGAATATCTTATGTTATCTTTATCTTCTTAAGGAGATCTTCCAGAATCTTCATCTTTTGTAGAATTCCATCTACCCGACTTAGACCCTTGTGTTTCATTCTTTTATTTATTTTGTCTCATCAAATCAAGAATCCCAACAAACAGGTTCTTACAAATTAACGAATTGGACAAATTGAGGCTTGACGCCTATGAATCATCCATTTCGTATAAGGAAATGATGAAAATATGGCATGATAATCGAATTAAACCGCCCACTGAATATGAAAAAGGAGATTAGGTACTCTTTTTCAACTCTCGCTTAAGGCTTTCTCAGGAAAATTAAAATCAAGATGGTACGGCCCATTTACGGTGAGTCGAACAATGAAAAATAAGGCCATTGAGTTATGTGACAAGGAAGGAAATGAATTCATCGTGAATAGGCAACGCATAAAACCCTATCAATCAAATGCGGAAAATTTTAACAAGGAAGACGATATCATTATGGATGACGAAGGAGGAGTCACGTAAGGAATAGGACTCCGAGTCTAGCTAAAAGACTCTCTAATAAATAAAAGTGCTTATTGGGAGGCAACCTAATTTTTTAATTTCTTGCATTTAGGTGTGTCATATGCGTTTTAGTTCTTTATTGTTTATTTTAATTGTCTGAAAATAATTTTTTAATCATGCTTTGTTTTGATTTTAACCTCGTCTTAATCTTAATCGAATGTATTTTGCATAATAAGTGTAAGGGAAATATCCGATTTATAGGAACCCTTTCAAACATGTTAGATAAATAATTTAGGTTAATTCGCGTCTTGTGTGTTTGTTTGAGTCATATGATTGTGTTAATAAAATCTGTAGTTTTTGCAGGAAATACTAATGGGACTTGCGTGCATAAATTTTTCAAGAAAAGAAAAAAATTCTTTACAACATGTGGAGACGGCGTCAGGATTTTTCCTGACGGCGTCGCCACCCTTCTACAATAAAATCCGTATTTTTCTAATTTTTGAAAATTTTGTATAATTTTCGGAATTTATAATTTGCTTAAAACCTGCAGGAAACCAAATCTACATTAACACATTCATCCTATCCTTTATTTGTTTTCGTAGAGTAAAAAACCCTAAATCATATAGTTGTATTTATCATTCTGCTGATTTTACGCTAGGTATAGTTGTATCTTGTCTTTGATTTGCAGGTTATATTTGATGAAGAGAAACCCGAGAGTTCTTAGGAGTTTCATATGGATAATTCTTGGATGACGATTTAGCTTGAATCATTTGTTTCTTCTCCATCATTGAGCAAAACGAGGGGAGTACTAGTTTCTTTCGCTCTTTTTCTTTTTCCTTTATCCATTTATGGGTATTTTGCGGAACATTGGGGACAACGTTCATAACAAGTGTAGGGGGAAATAAAAGCCTTAGAAACTATTCTTTCATTTGTCTTTGCTTTGTCCTTAAAATGATGAGTAATATATCGAAACATAGCGTAGAAGGTAATTTTGACCCAAATTTAAATTTTTTATGGCACATACCGGTGAAACTAAGTACTAGTAGCGTCTCATTAGATAGGGAATTATATGATTAGCACAAAAACCCTACCACTCAAAAAAATTCCACCTCCAAATTGTGAGGTTCGCCCTAGATCTTTAGGAATTCGGGTATCCATCTTTGATACCCAATATAATTTATACCTTTAGCTTTCTCGAGTTAAGGAAAGAGCAATTACATGTGTCGCGTTCATGGATGTGTTCGTGCATGTGTGATTTTGTCGCCTTTTCTGGAGCATTGGTATCGGTTTTAAATTATATGAGAGTGCACCGGTAGTGTATTAAATTCTAGAACTTGCTTTAGTGATGCATCTGAAGACGATAGTAAGTATTAGGGGGATTTTGCTATATGATAAGAAAGGCACTAGGATTCAGCCTATGTTTTAAACCTATTATGTAATTATGGTCTCCTCGGATCATATAATCTATCCCACCCCTTTCCATGCACTCATTTTTAGGCAGGGCTTTCCCCATTGTTAAAACCCTCCGAGCTTTCTTTTCACGATTCTTTAATTTTTGATGGACCTCTGAGAGGTTATTGAAGAGATTGTAAAACCTTAAACCAAATTGTTACACCCAAATCGCATTAGCCTACCTTGTATATACTCGTTTTTAGTACATTATTGTTTAACCCAAGTTAATTACTTGAGTACACGGTTGCTAAGTCCTTACCCTTGTAAATATAGTTTTGGGACTATTAGGATTCATGGTAGTATTTATTTTGCCGAAGAATGGGGAAAAAAAGTTAAGTCAATACCCCCATATGTTTGTTGGATAATCTCCATGTTATTGTATCTTACATTATTCAGGGTCATTGTTTTAGTTCATGATATCGAGTAAGAAATGCTCATGTGTAGGGTGTTATCTTTAACTCATAGTGATGTTATGAAAACGAAAAAAAAAGAGAAAAGAAAAAGAATGAGTTGATGTAAAGTTGTGTAGTAGTTTAATATTTCTGTTGGTCCAAGTGGTGAGTCTTTTGGCTTAGCAACCAAATCAGTGATGTATTTTATAAATGGATTAACTCTCCACCTTCACCCCAAAATTCATCCAAAAAAAAAGTCACTCCCAATATTGCTCATCCGTTTACCGTTGTAAGTTTCATGTTTATCATATTACACCTACACCCACAACCCTTTAAAGACCTTGTTAGAAATACGAAAAAGTCTCGGTCACTCCTAATATGTAATATCATAGCTTGTAGTCAATCGTTGGTTAAATGTAAGCTAATCGGGCCAAATCCATGGGATAACTAGCCCATATCCAGCCCTTGTAAGACATATAAATACCCTCTCCTTCCATGGAGAGGGTGTTGGCTCATTTCACAATCTAATATTATCTCTTTTGTTTCTCTCTCTAGAAGTGTCTAACCACTCTCTCTCTCTCTCTCTAGATTTCTTTCTTCATTTTCATAGATTGTTATGTGACTTGATATTTCTACAAGTGGTATCAGTCGCCATGGGGTGATATCGTAAGATTATGTGCGTTTTTATCTAGTTTAGATCGTGTTTTTTAGGTCACACGTTTTGATAATCAAACCAAGAGATTTTGCGTTTAAAAACCTTAAAGTTTATGTTTTTAAGAAAGATCTAGGCCTAAGATACTTAGTTGTATAAAAGGAATCAAGAAAAAACGTCAAAAAGGGTAGGTTTTAGGTGATTTTTAAGAGTTTTGGTTCGTGCGATTTATGTCTCTGTTGAATCGTGCGATTTATGTTAGTGTAATACTTGTGCGATTTATGTTATATTGTGCGAAACAGGTTGTGTAATACTCGTGCGAATTACGTAATCATGCAAAATAAAACTCTGCCAAAATTGTAACACTCGTGCAAAATATGTCTATGTAACAAGTATGCGATTTATGTTATGCGTATGCGAAACAGGTTATTTAACAAACGTACGAAATAAGTAATTGTGCAAAACAAAATTCTGTCTAATTTTCTTAATCCGTGAGAAACATTACAACAACATAAACCGTGCAAAAGAAGACAAGGACATAAAGTGTGCGGAATATTACAGGTGTGCGAAACATTACGTTAGTGTGCGAAATATTACAATTTTCAGCAATACGTATTTTCAACGGTTTGTCTTAGCTTTGTAAAATCCCGTGAAATACTTAGTTATTTTCTCGGTTTTAGTTAAGATTTGTAAAATCCCGTGAAATGCCAAGTTTAATCACCTTCAACAACAACTCTTTATCCCAATTCTCCTTTATCACTGATCGATCAAATTTCAGTCATATCATATAACAATCATTTGAAACATGACTACATTAGCTGATAAGCGATAGTTTATCGGTGCTAAGAGAAACATCTCATATGCTTGATAAGTCAATGTAAATAACTCATGGGAGAGGTCGTATGTTACACTACATCAAGGAACAAAAAGTGGTAGAATAAAGGCTTGAATCTATTAAAGAATGGACGCTCTCGGCCATATCAACTATTGAAGAAGAATGGTCAAATTCGAAAGAAGAAATATTCCGAACTCAAAACACTAACAAGAACAACTTCCAAGATGACTTGTGATGTTCAAGCAACAAACTTTGTTCTTCAAGGTATACCACAAGATGTGTATGCTCTTAATCCACATTGTCCCGTCAGCTAAAGAGTATCTGGGGAAAGAGTCAATTACTTATGAAAGGCACTGAACTGTCATATTAAGAACGAGAATGGTAAACTGTATCAATGAGTTTGATAAGTTACTTCAGTCAAGGGTGAATCACTTTATGAGTAATTACTTGCTCTTGCTTAACTCATCAATGATATACATACAATTGGCAATTACAATGCAACAAGTCCAGTGAATATTACGTTCGAACGCCTCAACAAAAGGCAGCAAGTTTAAGATTGATGATTCAAGTTAGACATAGAATAGTATAATACCACTATGATAAGTTGTTATGCATACTTGTGCCCCATGAGGGACATGCAAATGAAGTTGAATGATGCGTGAAGATATCTGAATCCACTTGCATTGTGGTTGCTTAACTCTCAAACTCAGTTAAAGTACTACCATTAATTCCTCAAACAACTGATTCTTCTTAACCATTTTCACCAACTTTTAAAGCACCTCTTATTCCACAATCATACCAACAAGGATTTCAGACCGAAATCAATCATACACCAACATCAGTTCCTCAAAATGCATATCATACCCCTTCAATTGCACAACAACCACAAGCTGAGTTTCCGCAACTAGACTTAGGACTTGCTGTTCCATCATTTCTACCATGTGATGATCCAATTGCTTGTCTAAACAAAGCAATGCCATTTATGTCAACTGTGATGGCATCATGTTTTCCTTCAACCAACAACCAACTCAAAACATCTTCCAATCTAAGAAACCAAGCTACCACTCAAGATGGCAGGGTTATAGTTCAACAAGTTTAAGGGAGACAAGGTCAGAGGTTTGCTGGTACTGGTACAAAGGGAAATGCTACAAGCTCTGGGGGAAATCATGATGCAGGTTAAGCAAGGATGGTTAAGTGTTACAATTGTCAGGTTGAAAGGAATATGACAAGGCAGTGCACTCAGCCTAAAAGGCCAAGGAATTTTGCATGGTTTAAGAAAAAAATGTTGTTGGTTCAGGCACATGAACCGAGTCAAGTTTTGGATGAGGAGCAATTAGCATTCTTAGCAGATCCTGGAGTTGCAGATGTTCAAGATACCCAGACACCAATCACACATAATGCTACTTTCCAGACTGATGATTTAGATGCTTATGACTGAGACTGTGATGATATCTCGTCTGCAAAAGCAGTTTTAATGGCAAATCTCTCAAGTTACAGTTCAGACGTCCTCTCTGAGGTACCATAACATGACACTTATCAACATGATGATATGACTAATCAAAGTGTGCAAGAGATGCAGTATTTTGAACAAACTCCTATTGATGATTATCCAGATAATAAGATAACAAATGATAGCAATATCATTTCTTATTCTCAATATCTGTAAGAAAGACAAAATGCGGTTGTTCAAGATACTAACTCTTCTGCATAACAAGATGCTATGATACTGTCTGTGTGTGAAAAAATGTCTAATCAAGTAACTAATTGTCATAAGATTGATCTGAAAAACAAAGGTGTTAATGAATCCTTAACCGGTGAGCTTGAAAGATATAAGGAACGAGTAAAAAATTTTGAACAAAGACTTAATAGTGATTTGAACAGTCATGAAAAATTGATTGATTCACAAATGGATGACATGATTCGAAATAGGCATGCACTTAAGCAGGAAATTGACTCACTTAAACAGGCTTTCTAAACATGTCAAGGAAAAGGAATCTTTGTTGACAACACTTACAGTTTTCAAAAAGGAATCAAAAGAAAAAGAAAATAAATACATGGACAAAGAAATTGAGTTTGAAAAGAAAATAAAGGAACTGGATAACATTGTTCATAAAGTGGGTCAATCTACGCAAACGGTCATGCTAACGAAACCACAAGTTTTTTACGATGACACTCACAAACAAGCTCTTGGTTATCAAAATCCGTTTTATCTTAAGAAAGCTCAACGGATTAAGCCAACGTTGTGTGATGGTCATGTAATATCTAAGAAACATGATGAAACTTCTGTGGTTGATGAAGAAGAAACTTTGATGCTAGAAGAAGATAGTCGATCAAAAATGCTTGCAAAACAAAACGACCCAATTTCAAAAGAAAAGAAAAATAATATTTCTCCAATTAATTATTTTGAGTTAAATAAATTAGCTGGAGATTTTGGAAAACGCTTTGTTCATCAAAAGGAATTGTCTGCAAAACAAGCTTTCTGGTTACAGTTTTCAAACCTTATTTCTGAACAACCTGTTGTTTAAACTACACATGTTAGAACGGAGGCTCCTAGTGATCTCCCAAAAGTAAGTATGGTTAAGACAAGTTTTCAAAAACTAAAAAATCATCTTGCCAGTTTTGACAAGGTGGTGAAAGTAAGAACCACACTTGATGCAATAATTAAGGGGTCATAGGGCTTTGAACACACAAAAGCAATTTTTGAATATGAAGTAATTCCATTTATTAAAACTTTAAAGGATTTATTTAAAGATTTTGATAATGGTCTTCACAGTGAACTTAATGAGGTAAAAACTATTTTTAACCAAATGGAAGATGCTGTTAAGTAGTGCTCTGCAGACAAGAGATATTTTGATATTCAAACGAAAGAAAATTTTCTTTATAATGATCGACTCTTGCAACATATCATCTGTCAAGAGGTTATGAATATTGTGATGCATGCTGATTCTGTACTATCAATGTGTTACCTACTAATATCAAATGTCTCGTGCATGATAATCTTGAGATTGAGCGATTAGAGAAAGAAAATGATCACTTATTTAAACTTCTCTTATCTCAAGATATAGTTCACATTTGTATCAATTCTCTTGCTACACGTAATGATTGTCATGAAATGCAACAGAGTTATATTGATGAATATAATGAGAATCTAGTGCTTAAGGTCGAGCTTGCTAAAAAGGAACACATGGTTGAAAAGTTTTTTTTTTGATGAAGTTGTACTCAGATGTTCACGACTTGAAAATTGTAGTGCTAATCTTGAACTTAAATTACAACATCAAAAACAGAGTCTTATGAATAACATAACTGTTAATAATTGATGTGTGTTTTTACAAGCTTTAAATTTATAATAACTAGAAATACCGATTTTTACTAAAAACACAACATTCAGGCAA
>BQNB010146133.1:0-16620 GCA_026074375.1 Tanacetum coccineum
ACATTAGTTTAATATAGTCGTGTCGAATAAGAACTAGTAACGTTATGTTAGCTTAGTTAGACGACACATAGGACTATATATTCCCCCTCTATACTTCCATAGAGGGGTGAGGATTCATAATGTAACCATCTTAGGTGTGTGTTTCTCCTCCTTCTCTCTAGAAACACACATTCTTCCCTTTCTCTCTTTACAATTCAATCATATGGCTTACTTTCTATTTAATCTTCCTCGACCTTCATATCGTGTGTTTTAGGCTAGAATCTTTATGGGTAATAATATCATTGACTCTACAAGTGAGGAATATTTCCATGAGGTGTTGAATATTCAGAAATCTGTTCATCCTTCCAGTTCTAGTGATCCTTTGAGTGGCAGTCCCACTCCTTCTTCAAATCCTATCACTGAGTCTTCTTCCCTATCTCTCACTCCCCTTGGGGATAGTGACTTTCTTTTGGAAGAACTCGCCACCGAGATCGGCCTAGATGATTCAATTCCATTAGGAGTTGATGACAGGTTTTACGATTTGGAGGGTGATATTCTTTATTTAGAACAATTATTGAACGAATATCCAAACTTGGATCTCCCTCCTAAAGTGATAAAAGAAAATGATTTTAAACAAGATGAAACACAAATGCTTAAATCCTCAATAGAGGATCCACCTGATCTTGAACTCAAGGACTTACCTTATAACAACCCGTAATTTTCTAGTATTTCATCAATGTAATATCTACTTACTATGTTAAGTACTACTTTTTCACGGGAATAAATGTGCAAAAGGCGAAATGTGTATACGGCAAAATGTGCAAAGGCAAAATGTGGAATTGCCTTTATAGCGAAATGTGTAATTTGCCTTCATAGCAAAATGTGTCACATGCGAAATTATTGGATTTAGTGTCCAAGTTCATAACTAATTAGTATGACTGTCGTCAAAAGTAGAGTCCTTTTTGGGTTGCCGTCAGTGAACTGTTAAGAGAAATAATAAAGGAGAAATAAAATTAATTAGAATTAATATTATATGTATAATTAATTGGTTTATTAATTTATTATTAGTTGGTAAATTAATTAGAATCTAATTATAAAGAAGCTTTACGAACTAATACAAAGTGTATTGAGTTGAACCGGTTGGGAAGACCTAAATGAGGCCCATAGGACGTTTTTGAGGTATCCCACATCGCCCCAAAGAGACATCCCAACCCCCTTCCTCTTAATATAAATAGAGGGGCATGTCAAGGCTTTATTTGCTCATTCTCTCTTTCTCATTCCTACTCCTTGTAAGAGTCTTTCGTGTATCGGGACCTTAGGAGTTCGAATTCTTTTCTCTTTGGTTCATGGGTTTGAGCTATTAGAGGTACTCTCATTTGGGTACTTGCCTCCAAGTTCGACGAACGTGGTTTGCGTGTAAGAAATCCGATTTTCTAAAAGGTTAGTATTTTCATATTTATTTATTTAATTATTTCTTTTAAGTTGGTTTTATTCTTAGGTTGAGATCCTTTAGGGTTTAGTTCCCTTTTTGCCCTAGATTAATTGTTATTTCCGCTGCGTGTTAATCTAGTTAGGGTATAGAAAACCCTTCAGTGGTAATTAGAGCCTTAGCCTAATTCTATTAGCACTTAATTATCTTTTGTAGGTTGTTAACATGTGATAAGTATAAATAATTGAATATTATGTTATTGTCTTGTGATCATTGAATGTTAATATGAATTTACATTTTAGAACCTTATATTTTGAACTATTTAAAATATACACCTAAAATTTTAAAATGTTTAAAATCAGAACCCAAAAAACTTTTAAAATGTTTATTAGAAACCTCCCTATACATATTTTAATTGATATATTGCTATTGTATCATTTAAATCTAAAATACATCGTTTGTCAATTAGAAATGGGCTCACACCATAGTGAAACCCAAACTATATGAGAGGTTTAAGGCGGGTCATTTTGCTTCCACTAAAGAAGTCGGGTTTTTAATAAGCTTCGCGCTGACCCGCTTATCCGCTTCTTTGTGCGTTCAAATGGAGCTAAAGAACTTTTGATAAGGACGATGTCAAGGGTTCAAAAGTACTAAAACAAAATTCCCGTTTTAGATATAGAAAATGTAAATAGTATGCTAACCCATGAAAACCGCACATCTCTCATATGGGCTGTTAATGGAGCGCGTGTGGTTTACCGGCACATTAATAAGAGAACATAAGTGAGAGGTGATGTGGGACTCATGATTCTCTAGCAGACTCGAGCCCGGGGACCCATCGGTTTTCTGCATGGTTTAAATTCCACCATTCTATTCATGATCTTTGGCATACTAGTATGAATAGTAGATGAGCATATCCGAGATTAACATGCCATTGATCAAAATTAATGAATCTCAAAAGAACTAGGAATTTCATAGAGAATGAAATTAACAAAGACATTGTCTAACTAAAATAAATTCGTGATGTGATTACGGCAACCCTCTTCATAAATGAATCTAAAATATGGATCCTCGCCTTAATTTAAAATTGGGTAATTAATTAAGGTATATTCATGCTAACTAAAACTATTTTATCTTATAGATGTCTTCTGAAAATGGTGTCAATCCTCCTGCTCCCAATCCCTCACACAACTCAAGCTTCTCATTACTCTCAGTTCTTAGGAGGGCAAGACTCACCAGTCCAAATTATATGGAGTGGATGCGAAACCTTAGGTTCACCCAAAGGTACGAGAACAAAGAGTATGTTCTCGATGAGCAAATTCCCATAATCAATGATGATTCAACCTAAGAAGAGATTGAAGCTCACCAAAAGCACTATGATGATGCAAACATGTTGTCATGGTCTGGCATCTTCCATGAGCCCTGAACTGCAAAAGACTTTTGAGAACACTTAGGCTTATGAGATGAACCAACAGCTCAAAGAAATGTTTCAGGCAAAGGCAAGAAAGGAATGCCTTGATATTGTTAAATCCCTCATGGCTTGTAAACCGAAACCTGGAGCCTTTATTTGTGATTTCGTCTTAGAGATGAAAGGGTACTTTGATAGGTTGGAATCTCTAAACATGGTGTTCGATGCTGAGCTTTCTATCAACATAATCCTATCAGGTCTGCCAGCTGATTAAAATCAGTTTGTGCTCTCGTATCAAATGAATGGGAAAGAGACCTCAATAATGGAACTCCATAGCTTGTTGCAAACCGCTAAGCAATGGATCAAGAAAATTGATGTGCCTATTCTTCAGGGAAGCTACTGTTACGTGATATGGTCATATATGCAAAGAAAAGATCAAGACTCTCATTCCACTGGAGGAAAGGGAAGACCACACATAGGAAAGTCCGATCGTGGGTCTAAGAGAAAGGCTGAATATGAGATTGCACCTACAAGAGATCCAAATGAATTAGTGTGCTTCTACTACAACACAAAGGGGCATTCGAAGCGTAGCTGCCCAAAATATCTGAAGGACCTTAAAGATGGAAAGGTCGAAAAGGGTGCTCATTTAGGTATGTCTATGATCGAACTCCACAATACTACAACTTCAGATTCGTGGGTCCTGGATACAGGGTGTGGTACTCACATTAACACTGTTTTGCAAGGTCTAAAGGAATGTAGGAGGTTGAGCTTAGAGGAGCTCAACTTAGTCATGGGAAATAGGAAACTCAACATGTGAAAGGATTGGAAGTACGAGTCATGCTGAAAAGTCTTGAGTTAAGATGGTTTTAAAACAATTGCTGTTATTCATCAGAAATGGCAAGAAACATTATTTCATTTCATTCTTTGTTTAAGGATGGTTATAAATTTTTATTTGATAATGAGAATAGAGATATTTTGGTTTATTCATATGGTTGTTTTATGTTTAAAGCTTCTCCTTGCAAAGGCATATATGAAACTATTGAATGTACTAGTAATAATGGAAATGTGATTTTAAATGTTTGTTCATCTAATGAGCTTGATAAATCAAAATTGTGGCATTCCCATCTTGGGCACGCAATAAAGAAACGCATCACCCAACTCTAAAAGGATGGAGTGTTGGAATCATTTGACTTTAAATCAGATGATGTAAGCGAATCTTGCTTATTGGGCAAGATGACTAAATCACCATTCATAGGAACGTGTGAAAGAGGTAAAAGGATTATTGGATTTAGTACACACAGATGTGTGAAGACCATTCCGATCTGCCACAAAAGATAGAAAACTCTATTACGTTACGTTTACTAATGATTTCAGTAGATATGGATATGTTTATCTGATTAAACATAAGTCAGATACCTTAGAAGTATTCAAAAGGTATCAAAATGAAGTAGAGAACCAACTGGGAAAAAAGATAAAGGTACTCCGATCTAATAGGGGAGGAGAATACCTTAGTATCAAGTTTTTCGATCATCTTAAAAACTATGGTATAGTTTCACAATAAACTCCTCCTAGAACACCACAACTAAATGGTGTTGCTGAGAGGAGAAATAGAACACTGTTAAACATGATTCGATCTATGATGTGTCGAGCAACACTTCTAATAAGCTTCTGGGGTTACGCATTAGAGATAGCCACTCATATCTTAAATCTTGTACCCATTAAGAAGGTCTCGAAGACACCTTTTGAGACGTGGAAGGGAAAACATCCTTCTCTTGGGAACATCAAAATCTGGGGTTCTGAGGTTTTCATTAGACGAGAAGCTCAGGACAAACTAGATGCCAGATCTGAAAAGTGTCTCTTCGTCGGTTATCCAGAAGAGTCATTTGGATATTTGTTTTACAAACCCAAGGATAATGTGGTATTTGTAGCTCGAAGAGGAGTTTTCCTTAAAAGAGAAATGATATCTAAAGAGGACAGTGAGAGTAAAATAGACCTTGAAGAAATTCAAGAGTCTGTCGATGTGAAACCTATAGTGAGCATTGACACTCAACAAGAGGTGGTGACACCTGTTGAGCCTGACGATATATTCTTACCCATTCGCAGAACAAGTAGTAGAGTAAGCAAGCCTCCTCAGTTCTATTATGGTTTCCATATTGAAGAGGACAAGATTAGAGATAGTATACTAAGTGAATTGGATGAGCCTACTAACTACAAGGAAGTGATGGAAAGCCCTGGGGCTGCTAAGTTGAATGAAGCTATGAAAAGAGAGATTCAGTCTATGTATGACAACCAAGTTTGGAATTTGGTTGACACTACACCCGGTATTAAGATGGTGGGATGTAAGTGGATCTTCAAGAAGAAGACAAACATGGATGGGAAAGTACACAATTATAAAGCTAGGTTAGTTGCGTAGGGTTATACTTAAACCCACGGGATTAGTTATGAGGAAACCTTCTCACCAGTAGCTAAAATAAAGTCAATTAGGATAATGCTTGCGATAGCTGCATTTCATGATTATGAAATATGGCAAATGGATGTCAAGATCGCTTTCCTTAATGGAAAACTAACAGAGGATGTGTTTATGGCACAACCAGAAGGTTTTGAAAATGCAAAGTATCCTAAAAGAGTGTGCAATCTTCAAAAGGACATTTATGGACTTAAACATGCTTCTCGTAGCTAGAATCTCTGCTTCCAGGAGAAAGTTACATAGTTTGGATTTTCTAGAAGCGAAGATGAGTCATGTATATATGTCAAAGTCAGTGGGAGTGTTGTAGTCTTCCTTGTATTATATGTGGATGATATACTACTCATAGGAAATGATTTACTCCAACATTACAAGTGATAAAAGACTGTTGGTGAATGTTTCGCTATGAAAGATTTGGGAGATGCAACATATATTCTTGGTATAAAGATTTACAGAGCTAGGTCAATATGTCTTATAGGACTTAGTCAGGATATGTACTTAGATAAAATTTTGAAAAGATTCAAAATGGAGAATTCTAAGAAAGGGAATCTACCCTTACATCATGGCATAAAGATTAGTAAGGATCTATGTCCGAAAACTGATGAAGAACTAGACAGAATGAGTCGAGTCCCATATGCTTCGGCTATAGGATCGATTCATGATGTCAATGAATATACAAGGCTTGATGTTTCCTTTTGTCTCGTTGAAGCAATGGTGACGTCTATCAGCAAAATCTTGGCGAAGGTTATTGGACAGTTGTAAAGAATATTCTTAAGTATTTAAGAAATACTAAAGGTAGGTTCTTAGTTTATGGTGGAGAAGAACTCAGAGTGATGGTTATTGTGATGCAAGTTGGAAATAGATAAGTTGGGATAGTCGTCTCACAGTCTGGTTTGGTATTCGAGTGAGAGGTTATTTAAAGCGCTATAACATGAAAAGTTCAAAGCAAGATACTAGTGGCAGACTTCACAGGCAGTCAGCGTTTATTACAGCTTGTGAGGCTTATAAAGGAAGATATTGTGGATCTGCTATAGAATTTAATTGGAGATCTTGGATTGTTCAAACATTACAAGACCCCATTGAAATTTATTTGTGATAATAAGAGTGCAGTCGCCTTGACTAATGAATCACAAAAGATCACAGAAAGTTTAAAGCTTGTTGAATGAAAATACCATTTTGTTCGGAATGCAACAGTAGACAGAAGAGTAAAGGACACGTGATTGTGAAGGATATACGATCAGAGGATAATCTAGCTGATCTATTCATAAAGGCATTGGCTAAGTCCAGACACGATGAACATGCTAGGAGCATAGGATTGAAAGATAAAATAAAGTTTTAGTTGTTAGTTTGAATTTGAAAACTTATAAGCAAGATCTGATAATTGTATGGATTGGTGATGATTAAATCATGAGATTTATTTATTTGCATGTGTGCTACCATTTACTATTAATTGTCATTGTGTTTCATTTTTTCATGTTTAGAATCCACTTCCTGAGTACTTAGTTTAATCAAACCTCCTCAATCGTTCATACTATAAGAAGTAAGTATTGATTTAAGACTGTCATGGAGTGTTAGTAGATTGTCTATAAAGATTTGTAGGATCCCGATTAACACTTCATAACACGATTCAATCAAGAAACTAGAGAAGAGAAGATTGTTTAGAGAGAGAAACTAGAGAGAGAGAGTTGAGAGAGAAAGATGGAAAGATATATTTTAGATAGAAAAATGTGATAGAATCTTTCTTGTTAGAAAATATCTATATATATACCCTACTACATTTAAAATGTGAGTGCGGGTATTTAACGAAGGACTCGGGCTGGGTTTTGCCTTGGCCTTGGGATTAAACCCGAGAACATATACATTATTAGGATAATTATAGAGGCACGATTCCCGATATGTATACTATTACAAAACATTAACTAAATTAAAGACCGAAGCTCCATCGTTGAAGTGATCCGAACTTCCTCTGTTCTCGACTAAACAAATTGAGGCTAACAATATCCCCCGAACGTGAGTCTTGAACACTGGGAAACTAGCTTCCTTTATTGACTAAATAAAATTGTGGCTAAACAAGATTAGTCATAGCATAGAGAAAGAATGCTTGCAACACTCATCGAGTAATTAATGAGAATTAAGTATAGGAGAAACCCGTACTTAGAGGGATTACTTCATGGATTAATATCACAATTAATTCTAAGATGATAATATATTCTATTCTTAAAATGGAGATACATCGAGTTTCTAGTTTTTGTTCAGTCTGTATACTTAGTTTGTTCCAAACGTTTCATTGTGGTAATGCTAGTTATAAAGAGTATGCTAGGTATGACATGATGAGTTGACTAGTTACTATGTATTCATAGTTATTTGATCCTTTTTACCTAAATGGGAAAGCGATTTCCATAGGCCCTCGGATGGATTAAATGTTTACTTAATGTGCTCATGCTAGCCGAGACTAAATTGATGTGTTCAATTCAGTAGTCTCATATAGTCAAATAATTAGAAATCGAGAAACATAATGTTGAACCTAGAGATTGATTAAAATCCATGTCTCAAGTTCATACGATATCAGTAGAACAAAGGAATAGTTGATCACATATCTAAGGGTTGTCTCTAAGATATGATTCAGAGTTTAGCAGTTGCATTGGATGGCACTCTCTGCTTAGTTGATCATGATAGACTTAGAACAATTATAATTAAGACTTGTCAAGTGGGAGGGACTGTTGGATTTAGTGTCAAGTCATAATACTAATTGGTAAGACTGTCGTCAAAAGTAGAGTCCTTTTTGGGTTGCCCTCAGTGAACCGTTAAGACAAATAATAAAGGAGAAATAATATTAATTAAAATTAATATTATATGTATAACTAATTGGTTTATTAATTTATTAATAGTTGGTAAATTAATTAGAAGCTAATTATAAAGAAGCTTGGGCAGAATACGAAATAATACAAAGTGTATTCATTTGAACGGGTTGGGAAGACCCAAATGCGGCCTATGGGACATTTTTAGGGTATCCCACATCACCCTAAAGAGACATCAAACCCCTCACTTCAATATAAATAGAGGGGCATGCCAGGGCTTTATTTGCTCATTCTCTCTTTCTCATTCCTACTCCTTGTAAGAGTCTTTCATGTATCAGGACCTTAGGAGTTCAAATTCTTTTCTCTTTGGTTCGTAGGTGCGAGCTATTAGAGGTACTCTCATTTAGGTACTTGCCTCCAAGTTCGACCAAGGTGGTCTGCATGTGAGAAATTAGCTTCTGGAAAAGCTTGGAGACCCTGGGAAATTTCTCATACCGTGCTACTTTAAAGAACTTGAGGTTTGCATGTCCTTAGCCGATCTAGGGGGAAGCATCAACCCTATGCCTCTTTTTGTATACCAAAAGCTTAAATTGGGTAAACTTAAACCCACTCGCATGAGTTTAGAGTTAGCTAACCGATCAGTCACATATACGGTTGGTATTGTTGAGGATGTATTTGTGCAGGTGGGTAAGTTTACGTTCCTAGCTGACTTCATTATTGTTGACTACAATGTCGATCCCCGAGTTCCCCTTATCTTAGGGAGACCATTTTTAATGACGGCTAAAGCATTAGTCGATGTACACGGAGAAGAGTTGACATTGAGAATTGGAGACGAGAAACTAACATTCAACGTTGAAAATGCTTCAAATTATCCTCATGAGCATGATGATGAGTCAATCAATAAGATTGATATCTGTTAGCCTTAAAATATGTCGACTTATACGAAATTACATTAGTTTAATATAGTCATGTCGAATAAGAACTAGTAACGTTGTCTTAGCTTAGTTAGACGATACATAGGACTATATATGCCCCCCTCCATACTTCCATGGAGGGGTGAGGATTCATAATGTAACCATTTCAAGTGTGTGTTTCTCTTCCTTCTCTCTAGAAACACACGCTCTTCCCTTTCTCTCTCTACAATTCAATAATATGGCTTACTTTCTCTTTAATCCTCCTTGACCTCCGAATCATGTGTTTTAGGCTAGAATCTTTATGGGCAACAATTGGTAGCAGAGCCTAGGAGGATTTTGTATTCATGGTTTTGCTTATTTTTTGTGGTTCGTGGCTTATTAATAAGCTATAAGCCACGGCTTGGTTTGGTTCGTGTCTATGTGGTACAAACTTGAATCCTTCTTATTGGGTTCGTAGCTTAAAATAAAGGGGTGTTTAGTTTTCGCTTATTTGATAAAAAAGCTTAAAGCTTTTGATAAAACAACCCTTTATATGCTTATTACTACATATTTCAAAGCTTCTTTGGTGCTAAAACAACTTATTTGAAGAGAAAAATCTGGGTTTGATGCTTTCGAGAGTTCGAAACCATCATGGGGGGAAATGTGTACTTTGTTGTTGCCGGGTCAACTTCTAGGGGGAGTAGTGTATACTACTTCACTTAGTATGGTTTATGAAGTATTATGCATACGTAAAAAGGATTGTTGCTGATTCCTTGCATGCACCCCCCGAATGAATATTCACCAAGACCTAATGACAAGTAGCAGTAGTAGATGGTGTGGTTTTTCTTTTACAAAATTACACTGTGCATGTTAAAGACGAATAGAACATTGTTCAAGATACATCAAAGTTTCAGAATCTGCTCAAAATAGGGATGCTGGTTTGGGGGGAAGCTGATTCAGAAACTTCGCCAAAAAGGAGTCTATGAAGAAAGCTTTTCAAGACATGCTGCATTTTGGGGGGAAGTTAATCCAACTCGTGCATACTAAAATGGTTCCAGAACAAGTAAAGACAATGAAGATCCAAGCTGGAGTACAAGTTTCAAGACTAGGAGAACTTAGAAGACATCTTCAGCTTTGAAAGTGCTTTGAAAGACTTTATTTTACTGTAATTGTACTTGATAGGAACATTGTAAGTAATTTCGTATGTCCACATATTGGGGGAAGATTGTTAGCCGTAAAATACGTTGACTTATACAGAGTTACATTAGTTTAATATAGTCGTGTCGAATAAGAACTAGTAACGTTATGTTAGCTTAGTTAGATGACACATAGGACTATATATTCCCCCTCCATACTTCCATAGAGGGATGAGGATTCATAATGTAACCATCTCAAGTGTGTGTTTCTCCTCCTTCTCTCTAGAAACACACATTCTTCCCTTTCTCTCTCTATAATTCAATCATATGGCTTACTTTCTATTTAATCCTCCTCGACCTTCATATCGTGTATTTTATGCTAGAATCTTTATGGGCAACAATATCATTAACTCTACAAGCGAGGAATATTTCCATGAGGTGTTGAATGTTCAGAAATATGTTCATCCTTCCACTTCTAGTGATCCTTTGAGTGGCAGTCCCACTCCTTCTTCAAATCCTATCACTGAGTCTTCTTCCCTGTCTCTCACTCCCCTCGGGGATAGTGACTTTCTTTTGGAAGAACTCGCCACCGAGATCGGCCTAGATGATTCAATTCTGTGGGAGTTGATGACGGGTTTTACGATTCGGAGGGTGATATTCTTTATCTAGAACAATTGTTGAATGAATATCCAAACTTGGATCTCCCTCCTAAAGTGATAAAAGAAAATGATTTTAAACAAGATGAAACACAAATGCTTAAATCCTCAATAGAGGATCCACCTGATCTTGAACTCAAGGACTTACCTCCTCATCTCAAGTATGCATTTTTAAAGGGAACTTCAAAGTTACCTGTCATTATTACTAAAAACTTGAGAGAGGAGGAAAAGGAACAACTTCTTAAGGTGTTAAAGTCACACAAGCAAGCAATTGCTTGGAAAATATCCGACATCAGAGGCGTAAATCCTACTTTTTGCACCCATAAAATATTGATGAAGGATGACTTTAAACCTGTGGTCCAACATCAGAGACGGGTTAATCCAAAGATCCATGAAGTCATAAAAGAAGAAGTTATCAAACTTCTTGATGCCGGATTGATTTATCCCATCTCTGATAGTCCTTGGGTAAGTCCTGTTCACGTCGTACCAAAAAAGGGTGGTATGACAATTATTAAAAATGAAAAGAAAGAGTTAATTCCAATTCGAACAGTCACGGGATGGCGTGTTTGCATTGATTATCGCAAATTAAATGACGCGACCCGTAAGGACCATTTTCCTCTTCCTTTCATGGACCAAATGCTTAAGAGACTAGCTGGTAACGGATAGTATTTTTTCCTTGATGGTTTCTCAGGTTACTTCCAAATCCCTATCGATCCCCTAGACCAAGAAAACACCACTTTCACATGCCCTTACAAGACATTTGCATACCGTAGAATGCCTTTCGGTCTTTGCAATACCCCGGGCAGCTTCCAAAGGTGCATGGTGGCGATTTTTCATGATATGATTGAGAAAACCATTGAAGTTTTCATGGATGACTTTTTGGTCTTTGGGGATTCATTTTCTTCTTGTCTCTCCCATTTGGACAAGATGTTACAAAGGTGCAAAGACACCAATCTTGTCTTAAATTGGGAGAAGTGTCACTTTATGGTTAAAGAGGGCATTGTCCTCGGCCATAAGATTTCTAAATCCGGTATTGAGGTTGATAAAGCTAAAGTTGATGTTATTGCTAAGCTACCTCCTCCTACGACTGTTAAAGAAATACGGAGTTTCTTAGGTCACGCCGGCTTTTATCGGAGATTCATCCAAGATTTCTCCAAAATGGCCCGACCCATGACCCATCTCTTGGAAAAAGAAACTTCGTACATATTTTTAAAAGAATGTATGGAATCTTTCGAGTTTCTAAAAAAGAAACTCACTGAGGCTCCTATTCTCGTGGCCCCTAATTGGGACTTACCGCTTGAGATCATATGTGATGCAAGTGACTTTGCGGTAGGTACAGTCTTGGGTCAACGAAAGAACAAACATTTTCAGTCGATACACTATGCTAGTAGGACTTTATCTGATGTTCAGGCACACTACACCACCACTGAAAAAGAATTATTGGCTGTAGTGTATGCTTTTGAGAAATTTCGGTCTTACCTTGTCTTGTCTAAGACAATAGTGTATACAAATCACTCGGCTTTAAAGTATTTATTTTTTAAACAACGCTAAGCCGATATTGATCTGATGGATTCTTCTTCTCCAAGAATTTGATATCAAAATTCGCAATAAAAAGGAGCTAAAAATTTAGCGGCTGGCCATCTGAGTCGCCTTGAAAATCCTCATCAAGGGGATCTCGTTGAAATGGAAATGAATGATAACTTTCCACATGAGTCCTTAAAGATGATTTCTCTAAAAAGTGATGATGAACCCCCGTGGTTTGCCGACATTGAAAACTACTTAGTGGGGAATGTGCTTATTAAAGGGTTGCCATCCTAGCAAAAAAAGAATTTTTTCAAAGATGTTAAAAATTATTTTTGGGATGACCCCCACTTATTCAGAATATGTGCTGATCAGATTATACGACAGTGTATGGATGGGGACGAGGCTATGAAAATTCTTTATGCATTCCTCCATGGTCCTACTGGAGGACATCATGGCCCCAACTACACAGCTAAGAATGTATTTGATTCTGGTTTTTATTGGGCCACCATCTATCGTGATGCCCATGACATGGTTAAACACTGTGACGCATGCCAACGTCAAGAAAATATCTCACAGCGGGATGAAATGCCCCAAAATGCTATCCAAATCTATGAGATCTTTAACGTCTGGGGCATCGACTTTATGGGGTTGTTCCCGTCTTCTCGAGGGAACAAGTATATACTCGTGGCAGTTGATTATGTATCAAAGTGGGTGGAGGCAAAGGCCCTCCCCACTAATGACGCCCGAGTAGTTGTGAAATCCTTAAAACAATTGTTTTTAAGATTTAGAACCCCACGAGCTATTATTAGTGATCGAGGTACATATTTTTGCAACGACCAGTTTGCAAAAGTGTTAGAAAAGTGTGGTGTTACACACAAAATATCTACCTCGTATCACCCTCAAATAAGTGGCCAGGTGGAGGTTACTAATCGTGGCCTAAAAAGAATTCTTGAAAGGACGATCGGCGAGCATCATGCTAAATGGGCCGACAAATTAGATGGCTTATTGTGGGCATTTCGTACCGCTTTTAAAATGCTATTGGTTCCGCACCATATCGGTTAGTGTACGAAAAGCTTGTCATCTGCCCATTGAGCTCGAGCACAAAGCCTACTAGGCCTTGAAATGGTGTAATTTCTACTTGAAAATTACCGATGATCATCAAAAAGTTCAAATAAATGAATTAAATGAACTTCGTGATCAAGCTTATGAAAATTATTTAATCTATAAGGAAAAGACTAAGAAAATACATGATTTAAAATCAAAAACCGAGAATTTCATGTCGGTGATCATGTTCTTCTCTACAATTCTAGATTAAAGATTTTCTCTAGCAAGTTAAAATCTCGTTGGTCCGGACCATTTACTATTGCCGAAGTATTTCCTTATGGCATCGTTAAGTTATCCTAACCCGACGGTCCCAACTTCAAAGTAAATGGGCATCGGATCAAATTGTATCACGGAGGGGACATCCCAGTTATGGATGACCCGGATCTCCGTCTCGACCCCAAGAATAAATAAATTCGGGGTGAGTCAAGCTAGCGACTCAGCAAAAATAAGCGCTTCTCGGGAGGCAACCCATGTTTATTAAATATTATATTAGTAATAAATAAGTCTATATCAATAGTATTAATGAATAAGTTTGGGGGTGTGTTTCTTTCTTCGGTGCTTTGTAGCTTTTATGTTTTTGCTTCCAGGATTCCCTTTGATCGAGAATACTTTTATGATTGGTGTTGTTGCTTTCCATCATCATCATTCAGTCTCCGATCGAGCCTCACGTTTATATCAGGGAGTCCTCGGTTCTGATCATTTATATCTGATGGTTTCCTTAAAGCATGCATTTTACATCAATAATTGGCTTAGGGATTGCATTAGATTCCTTCCTCACACTCAGAATTTTAGCATTGGTCTTTTACGTTCTAAGTGTAGAGGTGGCACCTGAACACTTTTGAATATTGAGGCCAATGTTTAGTTCTAAGTGTAGGAGGTTTCTATCTAAATGATCATATTTATGCCTACTTGTTTGCCCCCACGCAACCCTTTTTTGACCAAAATAATGTTTAGGGGATGAAATTCGTTTTTGGACTTAACGTATGTAATAATAGTTAATTGGGGGCAAGCAACGTTTAAGTGTAGGGGTATTTGATAGCTGTTAAATCATTCATATTTGAATATCAAAATCCTAATATTTACGGCATAATAAATAGAAAAAATGTGAATTTTAAGTGCGTATATCATTTAAATGTGTTATTTATTATTGTAGGCACGGAGAGAAGATATTTGAGCTAAAGTACGGATTTCGAGTATAAATTAAAGATTATCGAAGACCCGAAGAAAAGTCCGAGAAAAGAGCCCAACTAAAGCCCAAGCCGAGCCCACTATAGCTTGCTAAGCCAAGCCGTATAACAAAGCCCACTTTAGTCCATTTGGCCCATTTGCTAAAAGCTAGGCCCAAAAGTAATTGATATATCCAATCTTCATTCTCTGTGCATTTCTTAGCATGTAAAAGTCACGCTCTAAAAATAATTCAAGAAGGCAAGTAGCCAGCTCTACTCTCAAGCACTATCTTCTTCTTAGCGAATCTTGTATCTACACGTGTCTTGAGCATGCCTAAAATTATTTTACAAATGATATTGATTTCAAGGGTTGTCAAAAGGGACGGCTGAGTAGATTTTTTTTGTGCTACCAAGAGATCAAGACACGTGTAAGACAACTTTCAAGAAGTAAAAACTGACGGTTGTGATTTCATATTTTAATAGGTTTTTGGACATGATTGGGCAATAAATACATAATGATAGATAGCATAAGATCATTCTCTCTTATGTTTTTATTGCTTATTTGTATTGAATACTCTTTATTATTTCAGTTTTTTTATTTAGCTTATTTCACTATTGCTTAGTTTATTATTTATTTCTCAAAGTACTATCATTTTTAACCAACTATATCTTTGATTTTGTTCTAAAAATGGGTATGTGATTTTCTTTTCAATAGTTTCGTCATAAGCTTTTAAAATAGTTTTTAGATAAAAAGATTTAAACTTTACTTTTTTAAAATTAGTTTTTAAAAGATAGTTGTGATTAAAGGATACTCTTGCATCATATCAAGTGATTTTCAGGTTCTATATTCTTACCATCTTGTTAGTTATTATTTTATCTCATTTATTGCCATGTTTAGTTTCGTTATGCTTATTATTGATGTTAGTGTAGCTTTATATATTATTGCGGATATGGTTGTTATGGCTATTAGTGAGTAGATTTTTATATGTTTGTTTAGGAATAGTGGTTAGAATATTGTGCTTGAATTTTTGGAAATTGTTGGTGGTGATATTAGTTGTTAGTTTAGGTTAGTACATTGACTAGAGGTTAGGTTAGGCGTTTTTGGTATCGGATAGTATTTGTGGATTTGTGCAGGGTTTGACCAAAATTTCGTGGACGGTCCGCCTAAACGATTTTAGTGCCTTACTGACTCGTTCGAAACTACACCTTTTAATATATATATAAATACAATATATAATAAATATATATAATATAAATATATAATAATAAGGGTAATTATCAAAGTTATCAATGATAAATATTCCAAGAGGCTTTTAAAAAATTTACTTTTGACCAAATCAAAACCCTAAAAAACCTTCCCGGGTCGTTTCTCGTCGAAGTGTGAATTGAGAATCGGGATTAGGTTCGTGATCGCGTTTTTGAATGATTTAAAAGTTTTTAGGTGTATATTTCTAACTCTACTAATAATAAGCAAAGACAAGTAAAGAAAACCTAAAAACGAAAGTAATTAAAGCTTAAAACCTAAAAACGATAACGGGATCCTAATCCCGTTCTTTAAAAACCTAAAATCTAAAATTTTAACCCTACGAATGCAAAATTAATTTTTAACAAACCTAAATAATAAAAGAAAATTTTCTAAAAAAATTATATTTTTTGACTTTTTAATATTTTTTTATGAATTAAAAACAGTTTTAATCTAAATTAAATATTAAAAATACTAAACTATTTATAAAAAATCTGAAAAATTACAAAAAGTAGCTTGAACTAAGATAATCCTAAGCTCAAATAAGCTTTATCCTGAGCTAAATAAGCTAAAATCACTCTAAAACTAACCTAATAAGCAGATCTAAGCAAAATTTTAAGCAATCCTAACTGCTAAAATCATCAAATAAGCAATTAAGCTTTTTGCTAAAAATTGTTAACAAACAGCATAAGGGGGCACTTTCTAGCTTATTTTTAAGCTTGAAAATGGATCCTTATGGCTTAAGGACTTATCAAACTTTAAAGCTTATACAATAAGCTATCTGAATCAGCAATTAAAAAGCATTTTGAAAATCAAATGAGCT
>BQNB010146135.1:0-14537 GCA_026074375.1 Tanacetum coccineum
TCGTCACACGACAAAAAATACACCATCACGACGAATATTTTTTTATCTTTCAGTAGACGGGTGACACGATATACTTTCGTGAAACTTTTTTTCGATTTTTTTTTTCAGTCACGAATTGCGAAAATCATATATGATTCGTTACGAATCATATATGATTTCATAAAATCATAACGAATCATATATGATTTCATGAAATCATATATGATTTCATAAAATCATAATATATGATTTGTGATTCTAACGAATTTTTTTTCAATTTTGTTTCAGTCACGAATTGCAAAAATTATATGATTTCATAAAATCATATATGATTTGTGATTCCGACGATTTTTTTTTTCAATTTTGTTTCAGTCACGAATTGCGAAAATCATATATGATTCGTCATACGAATCATATATGATTCGTATAACGAATCATATATGATTTCATAAAATCATATATGATTTGTGATTCCGACAAACTTTTTTTGAATTTTGTTTCAGTCACGAATTGCGAAAATCATATATGATCCGTCATACGAATCATATATGATTCGTATAATGAAATCATATATGATTTCATAAAATCATATATGATTTCATAAAATCGTATATGACTTCATAAAATCATAAAAAAAGTTCGTCGAAAGTACATAGTGTCGCCCCTCTATAGAAAGATAATTTAATTCTCTTCGCGATGATATGTTTTGTTTTGCGTAATGATTAACAGGGTGTGAGATATTTTTTTTTTTTTTTTAAAGTGAAAAGTGGGTTTTTTTTTATTTTTGATGAAAAAATAAGTGGCTAGGATTGGTTCATTCTATGACAAATATTAGGTCTATATTGAAATTTTGGGAATGTGGATATATATGACATATTTAATTCTTTGGTTTCTAAATGATTTTGTGCTCTATGTGTATCAAGTTGTTGGCGTAAAGCTAAAACATTTGTTTTGTTATCTTCATGTCTCGGGTTTTTAGGAGGAAATAATTTGAGCCTATTAAGAAACGATGTGCATAAAACAACACATTGTATTTACGACTTGTGTTATTGTTATAAGTTTTGTAATAATTTGCGATTTATGACCCTGAGTTATGAAAAAGAAATAAACGAAGATATAAATATATAGTTCATTAGTTTCACTTTCTATCGATGTGGACAACGTATTGATATATTGAGATACGCTAACAAATCATGTCAGACATTTAAGAAACATATAATAGGTGTCGATTTTGTTGACCAATTTCTGGTTTATAAAGCAGTATTCTTTTCCCTTGAAACTAAAGAAGCCAAGCTTGTAAGTTGTGTTTGGCAACAAGCGTTTTGAAGTGTTTAAGAGCTGTAAGCGGCAAGCGATAAGCATTTTAGATGAAAAACTTGTTTGGCAACACCTCAACAAGCTTTTGAATATTGTTAACCGCTTCAATCTCAAATGCTTCTTAAAGAAGCATTTCCGAAATGCTCCGAGCAGTTTGTTATAAAATTACATGTATGCCCTCAAATATATAATATATAATTTTTTTAATCGGGTCATATGTCTTTTTTCGTAATTTTATACTTTTTAATAATAGCTTAAGCTACATTACCAAACACTTTTTTAAACAACAGCTACTGCTTACTACTCATACTAACTGCTCCTGCTACTGCTTACTGCTGCTGCTACTACTACGTGTCGCCAAACATACCCGTAATGTGATCGCAAGTAGACTGAAAACCATGTGACTTTGCCGCAAAGCTTGACACTCCTGCCCTTCGTTGTTATCAGTAAGCATAAAACAAGAGGAGTCGATTTTGGTAAGGATGTTGACTTGTGTTTTACATTTACGTACGTGTTTCAAAACTAGAATGTTAGACTTATTAAGGCGTTCGTTTTGTTTTCTTTTTGCCTCCAGTTTTCAGGCCTAGATCATTTGAGCCTATTAAGAAAGAAAGTACATAAACCCAAATTAAAGTTTTGTTAAAAGAAAAGTCTTTCACATGTTAATCAAAGTATATATATATATATATATAGGGGAGCATTCAATGCAGAACCATTTTTTTTACAGAACCTACAGAACCAGTTTGAACCAATAGGAATTTAGTGTATTATTAATTGTTTTTCTTAATTCAAAAGGGTATAATTTATTATAATTCATCTTAGGGATTAAAGCAATGGTTATCTTGTTAACCCTTAGCTCATGGAGACTTTACCCACTTACTGCTTAACGACGATTTATACACTAGTAGTCCACTTGTCCAACTATCCAATGGAATCAGAACATTATTTGTTGAATTATCTAGGTTCACCTGTTAGTCAACTTGTTCAATAAACCAATGGCAATTCCCGTTAACTAGTTAAGCCAGAAGCGTATCTTTAACACGGTTTTAGAAGGACAATACTTGTGATCCTATGATTCTAGATGTATAAATTACTATATGGAGAGCTATCCCGGCATCTAGATTACTTGGTCCGTATCACTAGATCCAGTTGAATGATAGGTCGCATACAAAAGCACGTAAACAAGTATAAATTAATAAACATAAACAAGCATACAACGATAAATTAAGAAATCAAGATATAAACAAAACCAAACATTTAGATCTTCATAATAATGGCTAATACCCGAAGGTATTAGCCTTCAAACATCTAAATTAATACAAGAGTAATGGCTTAGCCTAGGAAAACTAACCGATGTTTAACGATGATACAAAACGGAACGTTTACAAAAGTATAAGAAATTAACGTTGTCTCTTATGGTTGCAAATGCGTTGCGGAGACCTTTATGCTCTTCATTCTTCTCTGAAAATCGACTTTGGTGTTTAGGTTATCAGATATGATTTAGCACACTTAAACTCGTTTTTGAGTTTTGTATTTATAGGGTCTGGAGTCGGTGTCGATATGGCGTATCCAATGTGTTGAATACGGCGTATTGGGGTTTCTTGGAGCAGGGATGGTATGTGCTTAAATACACATACCTTTGACCTTTAAATCCGGACTTAAATGACCAAAAACGTACCAAAAATACTTTATATTTGTATGTTTTCATCTATATTGTGCATGAAAAGAATATTCGAGAAAAGACGAAAAATCAAGCTAAAACGGACAAAATCGAGCACGGAATGGAAAAAGCGTGGAAAAGCCAAAGTCACAAAGTCAAATCGAAGCCAAAGTCAAAAGGTCAACAAAGTCAAAGTCAAACCCGATAAGTCAAAGTCAAAACCGAAGAAATGTTAAATGGGCCCACCCTTACCCATCTAATGGGCCGGGGCAGCCCATTAAGCATACATATGAAGACTTATTCAAAGAAAAGGCCCATAATCCCTTTATATATACATTCGGCCCAATTTCCTTTTTAATATAATAACCGGCCCAAACAACATCCTAGGCCCAAATCCATACCTAACGAATGTTAGCCCTAAATAGCCATTATCCTACCTCTGTTAAGTTCCATGGACTAACTTTGCACTACCATATAACACCCTAAGGGACTTATCCTGCCAACCCCCAAAAGTTTAAAACACCACAAAGGACTTTAACTGCAAGACCCTTATACAACTTAAGGGACCATTCATGTCAATACCCCAAACCTTTACACTGTATAATCAAACAAATAGGGTAACTAACCCAATTCCTGCCAAAAACCCACTAGTCCTATTCCCTTGTCGTTTTCACTCAAAACCTGCAACAAAACTCCAAAACCCATCACCCCACCTCACAATGGGACAAAGACACTGTGGCAATCCCAAACCATCCTATTGGGCAAAATATTCAAGGGTCTTGATCAACGAACTTGGGCACAAAGCAAAATCAAGGATTAGGATGGACTTTGGTTCTCATCACTTAACAAAAATAAAAAACTAAAACCCCCACTTTTGAGCTCTCTCAGAAGAAAAACCACCACAAGGAAGCTCAAGACCTAGATATTTTTAGTATAAATAGTAGACAGCTTGTAGCTTATAAGTGGGGTCGAATTTTTATGTTTAGAAGGCAAAAGCTTGTAAATCTTAATTTGTACCATTTTAATACTGTCATTTTAATACATTGTCATTTAAATTATCGTGTCATTTTAATTTCAGTCTTTTAATACTTGCAAATTAATTTTATGCAATTTTAAAGCTTTTCTTAAATACTTGGCATTTAAGCTTCTTGTCTTTTAAATACCTAGTTTAAGCTCTTATATAAGCTTTTAAGTGATTAGAAGTCATAATAAAAAAAAAAAATTCATTTTCATTTTTTATTCAAATAAAAATCAAAAATCAAAAAATATCAAGATCTGTTCAAGTCAAAAGGAGCAATGGTTCTATAAGGGATGACTTGGTTTAGAGCTTATGGGAAGCATTTAGGTTTGTTAATAAGCTGTTGAGAGCTTATTTTATTGCCAAAAAGCTAAGACCCTTTGTGAGTTTTTCTTTTTCCAATTTTTGCATTTTACTATTCATTTGCTTATTCTTGCTTTTTATTGCTTATTGATGTTATTTGTTGCTATTTATGCTTGTTTAATGCTTATATGTCATTTGTTTGTGTTTTTATTTGAATCTGTCCATTTTTAGCTTAATCCGCTCATTTGCTTATTTGCTCTTTATAGTGCTCATCTTTGTTTAGATTTTGCTTATCCCTGCTTAACTTTACTTGTTTGCCATCTGTTTTAAAAACTCTTTCTTGCTTAATCTTCATAATTCAGTTTTAAAAAGCATTTTTCAAACTTAAAGGGGTGTTTGGCATAAGGGGTCAAACGGGTCATTTTGAGTTAAAAATCCATTTTGGTCACTTGGCCACTTTTGGCCAGCCTTTTTAAGAAGTAATTAATCTGTTTTCAAAGTTTTTTTTTGGTCTTAAAGATTGTTTTAAGCTTTTTCTAAAAAGTGTTTTATAACTGTGGTGATAGAACAGTTAAAAGGAACTTATTTGATTAAGCTTTCAAAATAGCTTGTAGGTGCTAGTTTTTGTGTTGTTTTTAAGTCTTTAATAGAGTAGTATAAGTGTCATTTAGCCTACCTTTGTTTTAATCAAAATCTGTCAAGTCTAAGTATTACTTGTTTTTAGTTTTAAAAATGCATTTTTCAAATCCAAATTTAAGCTAGTTATAAGTGTTTTCAGGATCTAAAACTTTGAGCATAAGCTCATTGGGTGGTGAACCCCATCTGTTTTTACTTAGTTTTCAGTTTGAAGCTTATTTGTTAGCTTATTTTCATACCTGCAAATTGCCTTTTTTCTCTTTTCTAAAAACCAAATCAGCATATGCTGATTGAGTCCACCCCTTTTCTCTTAACTTTTTAGCAGCTTATTTTTATTTCAAACTCTATTTTTTTGCACTTTTAGAAAGCTTATTGTACCAGCTTTAAGCTGGTATACCCCTTATAGCCATAAGGTTCCATCTTTGGGCTTAAAAATAAGCCCAAAGGGTGCCCTCATAGGCTGTTTTGCTTGACAGTTTTGCCCCTTTGCTTATTGCTTGATTTTTGATTTTCTGCTTATTTTCTCTGGCTTATTTTAGTTAGATTTGCTTATTAGGAGTAGAGTAGTGCCTGTCCTAGCTTATTTCCCTTTTTGTTAGCTTAATAGTGCTTAAAGTAGCCCTACAGTTAGTTTTTTTAGCCTTAGTGTAAAAGTAGCATAACTGTCATTTTAATTTGCTTATAACTGCTTATTTTTAAGTTTTTGTTAAAACTCTTTTTTTTAATTGTTTATTTTGTCTTGTTTTAAAATTTTGCAAAAAGAAAATTAAAAAAAAGTTTTGCAAAAAGGGAGACCCAAGGTTCGAACCCTGGACCTCCCTTATAGCACACACTCGTCCCAAACACAACTCACACTAACCAGCGGCTCCAGTAGGGGCTATCTGGTTAGAGTGTGTATAATTTATTATATAAGCCTTCTTTAGCCCTATAAGCCCATTAGCCTGTTTAGCTTATTTCGTGCTTATTCCAATAAGCTGGCAACCCCAGCTTAATTTTCTTAAAACCAGCATTGTTCAAGCTACTTTTCCTAATTTTTTCAGATTTTTCCCGTATTGTTTAATATTTTTTATCATTTAATTTCTTTAAAATCGTTTTTAATTCATAAAAAATTATTAAAAAGTCAAAAATTAATCACTCTTTTTGGAAAATTTTCTTTTATATTTAGCACTTAGAAAAAATTAGTTTTGCACTCCGTTGGGTTTAAACTTTTTAAAATTTGGAGTTTTTAAAGATCGGGTTTAGGTCCGGGTTTTCATTTTTAGTTTAACTTCACTTTTACTTTCGTTTTAGGTTTTCTTTAATCGTTTTTTCATTTTATTCGTAGATTAGTAATCAAATTTCCAAATTCCTTTCCCCATTCAATCACTCGATCACAAACGTCTTCGATTTTCAATTTGCACCTCGTTGGGACTACGACTTCGGGTAGGTTTTGAGGGATTATGCTTTGGATAAAAGAGAATCTTTTAAAAGCCTCTTGGAATATTTAATATTATTGATTAACCCTTATATTTATATATATTTATTTATTATATATTTATATATACGTATTTGGAGAAATCAATTTTTGGCGCCGCTGCCGGGGAGGTGTAATCGATTATCGTTTCGTTTGAAGGTTATTTTTTGAAGACCCTTCCCTTGTGAAGTTATTATTCTTGTTTGTGAATATTTTCTTTATTAAAAATATAAAAAACACAAAAATATTTTTTATTTTCTTTTATTAGTATTAATATAAGACAAAAAAAATCAAGAAAAATCAAAAACATAAAAAAAAATTGTCCTTAATCAAGAAATAAAATCCATCATCAATATAATGCTTGCATCTTGAGCATTATCATAATAAGTTCCCGATCAAAAGATTTGAAACTTGCCTTTGTGTCACTTGCGACGTACGGCTCGCCTTAAAAGTTTACAAAACTCTAAGAGGGGGCTATAAGGAGGGTGTTCCAGAAACTAGCGACCCTTAAAGGAGAAAGGTTTTTAATAGCTTCGTGCTTTCCTACTCCTCTGCTCCTTTGTGCGTTTTTCTTTTAAAGGCTACCGTAAAGCTTGTCGATTATTGGTTTAAGTTATTCAATCTCGTTTTGTCCATTAAAATAAATTATGAAAAAAAAATTGAAAACCAAAAATATTCTTCTTTTAATCTTTTTAGTGCATGCGCACTCGTTCTTTTTCTATTTTCGTGGTATTTCTTTTTCTTCTAATCTAACATCTTCAACCCGAGAAGTCGTACCGTAGGGTTCTAATCAAAGAGTCAAACGTTCCTCTTGAAGAATCAACTGTGTTACGATGGTACGTCAACGTTCTATGCGGAATTGCTCTGTGCACCCACCGAGGGTTATGCGGAGGCAATCGTGGTTCCACAATTCTTGTGTGCATTCGAGCTCATGCACTAGTCTCATTAATATGATGACTTCGGACAATTTTCGGACTTGAGAAAGTCAATCCCCTCATGACCACTATGTTGGTTCAACAAAATAAACTTCACACTATAAAATTACAGATGTGCCTAATTCAGCGATTAAGCTCATGCTTTTTCCTTTCTCTCTTGCGGGGGCAGTCCGTCGTTGGCTTGAAAAGAACCCCCTCGTTCTATTCTCACTTGGGATGATCTTGTGTCCAAATTCATTAACAAATTCTTTCCTCCCTCAAGAACGACAAATCTTCGAAATGAGATTTCTAACTTTCAACAAAAGTTTGATGAGTCGTTTCATGAGGCATGGGACCAATACAAAGATCTCTTCGTGCTTGTCCTCATCATGGTTTCACCGAATTGCACCAACTTGATACTTTTACATGCACTTAAACCGGCACATCGACCAAGATTCTTAATTTCACGCCGACGATGGGAAATCTTTGGAAAGATAGTACCTCAAGATGTCGTTGACGATTATCGAAAGCAAATCAAAGTCCGCAATTCACGAATCAAATCGGTTGTTTCTCAAGTGAAATCAAGTGATGGTAATTCTTCTTCTTCTTTCGATATAGCCAAGCTTACTCATACATTAAATCAGCAAACGAGTGTTGTGACTACCGCCATGACGGCCATTCTTAAACAATTTCAAGCTACCCCACCTCCAGCTTCCATAAAGGCTGTTGAGGAGATTTGTGTTACTTGCGGTTGTCCTCATCCTTATTATCAGTGCCTCGCCTCCGATGGCAACACTTTCGGTAGTACAAGATATATTCAAGGAATACGTTGCAGCAGCTCGCCGTTTGGTACTACAATCTGGGGAATGCGTTTATGTCCTCAAGTGTGGTTAATCAAACAAGACCACCGGGTTTTGTTCAATAAAACGGGCAAAATAATCAAAACTGTTTTAGCCAACCTCAATGATATAACCAAGGAAACAGTTTCAACCAAAATGCAAATTATCAAGCTCCAGCTCAACAAAACCAAAGTGTTCCGTTAAGTGAATTGGAGAAATTTAAGTAAAATAAATGATGTTAATATAAAAGCCATGCAAGCTCAAATTAACAATGTGAAAAATGAGTTAAGAAATGAATGCAAAATTCAATTCAAGCTTCAATGTCAAATCAAACAAACGAGCTTAAGAACATGATGGCAAGTTTCTTTCAAATGAACACCGCTTCTACCTCGGGTACAGGATCTCTCCCTAGCAACATCGTTGCTAACCCGAAGGGTGAATTGAAAGCCATTACCACTCGAAGTGGTCTTGTTCTTGATGGACCTACCGTTCCAATGCCTCCTCCATTCATTAATTCGGATTAGGATGAACGTGTAGAGGAGACTTTAACGGACCCGGAACATGGTGAGTTTACCAAAAAGGTCCCACCTCCTCAAGTCCAAAAAGCTAAACCTCTATCTCAAAGAAACTTTGTGATTCACCAAAGGGATCCTCGTTACCCTCATATTCCTTATCCGTCAAGAATGAATCAAGAAAAACAAAAAGAAAAAGTTGAAGTCCATAATCCGTATAAATTTTGGCACATATTTAAACAACTTCACATCAATATCTCTCTTGCCGAGGATTTGATTCTAATCCTGAAATACCAAAATATGCTTAAGTCTCTCCTTTCTAACAAGGAAAAACTTATTGAATTGGCAAATACATCCCTTAATGAAAATTGCTCATGCGGATTATCTTTAAGAAAGCTACCCGAAAAGCTGGGTGGACCCTGGGAATTTTCTCATTCCGTGTGTGGTTTTAGTAGAGCTCAAAGTTGCTAAGGCCATGCCGATCTAGGTGATAGCATCAACTTGATGACAATTCTCGGTTTGGAAAGAGTTAGGATTATCCGAGCTTATTTCTACCCAAATGACTCTTGAACTTGCTAACCGTGATATTTGCACTCCGAAAGGATTTGCAAGAGATGTCTTTGTTTCGGTTGGAAAGTTCACATTTCCCGCTGATTTTGTCATTGTTGATTATGAGAGCGATCCGCGAGTCCCACTCATCTTGGGAAGACCTTTCTTACGGACCGCTCGTGCTTTGATTGACGTTCATGAAGAAGAAATGATTCTCCGAGACGGAAATGAAAGATTAATCTTGAATATGATACATGACACTTCAAGCTATTCAAACGAACCTCATCAGGAAACAATCAACATGATTGATGTCTACAATGTTTTACATGAGGAATATCGTAAAGATTTGTTTGCTGAAGATTTGTTTGAAACAAATCACCCAAGTGGCAATCCCACTTCTTCTCTCACTTCTCATACCGACTTAACTTCACTGGAAGTTAAGTATGATATCTTTGATCCGGAGGGAGACATGGTAATTGAGAAAATGATAAACTTTGATTCTAAAAAAGATCTCCCTCTATCTCATGATAATCTCTTAAGTGGCAGTACCACTTTTCCTTCTCCCACACTTATCTCCTTAGAAGAAAGTGAATTAATTTAGGAAGAATTCAAAGCTTATCTTGCTAGTGACTCATTTCCACCGGGAAATGACGATCTTGTTAAAGCTATCCCCGAGGAGTTCGCCGATGAACTCGCTCTTATTGATTCATTTCCACCGGGAAATGATGATATGACTCCGGAAGACGTTATTAAAGAAGTGAAATGTTTGCTTACTCAATCTCCATTAGCAAACTATTCTCTCGATAACGATCTTGTTGTTACCATTCTCGAGATGTTCACCGATGAACATGCTCTCGATTATTCATCTCCACCATTATATGATGATGTTGATGATGATCTTTATTACTCATCCCCAACATTATGGGATGATGATAATATCTTTGATCTTGAACCCGTTAATGATGATACTTATAATGATCCATTTGACTTCAAGGAAGAGAAAATCAAAGAGTCTAAACTCTTGATTGATGAACTTGATCTTCCTAAATCAAATAATGTCCTTCCTTTCCCCGAGTGTGACTCGGTTTTCTATGAGGATTTTTCCGAGGTTGATGCTTTGCCTTCGACCAACAACAAGGACAAGGTATTTAATCCGGGTATACTTATTCATGAGAACCTCTTTGAAGTCATCAACTTTGCAACACCAGATAAGAATGTAAAGAAGACCACTAATGCTTCTTTAATTCTTGAGGATTTTAATCCTCCTCTTTCTCTTTATGAACTTTCGTTCCACAAAGAAGTTCCCGGGCTTGGAGCTGTACTCTCGTTTCCATCCGAAAATGAGGAAAAAGTTTTCAACCCCGGGATTCTCACTTCTAAAAGAGTTCATACCTCTCTTCTCCCGGAACTATCTCATCGGGGAACTAGAGCTTTCAAAGTCACCAAAATTCTTGAAAGCCCGATGGAGATTTTTCCTTGCTCTTACCAAGAGGACATCCGAGTCTTGGATGTTCCGTGTCTCCACTTTTATCCCCCTTGACAAACTCTAGTATAGGGGGATTAGGTCAAGCTAAGTGACCTAAAACAAGCGCTTCGTGTGAGGCAACTCATGTTTATCCTAGTATTATCATCGTAGTAGTATTAGTAGTAGTAGTATGGTAGTAATGAATAAGTGTTTTTTGTTGTGTGACGAGGCTCGCTTTTTCCTTTCCCATGTTTTGTGTTTTGTGTTGTATTGTCCAGGATTTCCTGGATTTTTGAAGCCTCTCGTGCTCGCGGTTTTTGTCCTTCGATCACAAGAGCTTCAAATCCTCAGCTTCATTTTGGGAATCTGATATCCAAATCTTATCGACTAACGTTTATCTTTAAGCATACTTAATAAACGGCTTAGGATTTACGTAGAGGCCCTTCGTAAAACATTGAGGACAATGTTTAGTCTAGTATGGGGGGATCTTCGATTTGATTATGCCTGCAGTCGTTGTTTTCACGTAAGCCCGTTTTTACCACCAAAATTTTTGAAAAATACCAAAAAATGAAAAAAAATTAAAAATTTTCAAAAATAAAATAAGTGTTTTGTCACAATTTTGACTTTCCTGCTGGGTAGAATAAGAGTAAATTTTGACTCGATCGAGCGTGTTGAGCTCTAGCTTGTTCCTTAACATTTAGACTAAGCGTTCGCGAATATTTGCGAAGAACGAAAAATGATAGAGTTAAGTATGAGTTGGATGCTAAACAAGGATTATTTGGAAATCTTAAGAGCTCATGTGTGTAATTTGTCACTTTTTCTCCCATAAGCTTCTAACCTGATTAATATACGTGCTATTTTTGGAGATTAAACTTAAATCAATAATTTTTATGTAGTATATAGCAAAAACTTTAGCCTTAGTTCAAATTTATACTTGAATTTTTCAAAAAGACGTCTTGTCATATATATATATATAAAAACAAAAAAAATGAAAAAAAATGATGATATGTTGAAAAATGAAAAAAATATATAATAAATATAAACTGTGGGCTGATAAAAGTTTGCTGCATCTTGCCGGCTCACAACCGATGTTGTAGCCTTTTAAAAGGTCGAGGGTTACAATTGCATAAATAGTTAATATTTAAGTGTGACTTAATAAATAGATCTCTTTTTGTTAAAATTCAAATATGCTTTTGAACTTTAGCTATTCTATTTTATTAGCTATGTATATACGGAAACCTGAGAGTTTATGAAACCTAAGGCCTGTGAGTCCCGATACTAGTCTATGTGGGGTGTCAAAAGCCTGGTCACTTAGCCGCAAAGTTGGGATGTGCCGAGACGAAAGTCGCTACATGGGATGATCTCGCCTTCAAACTCATTATTCTCGAGTGAAACGTGAAACATGGAATTTTGCAAAACATTGATCCAAAGTTGAAATTCAAAATAGCACATACACTTAAGATATAATAATTGGCGGGAGTGAAAAGTTTACAAGTTACAAATATGAGTAGTGTTAGCATCTTAACTCATAATTAGCAGTGATTTCGTTTTAAGCTTGGTTTGGAATAAATGAAAAGTCGGGAACGATGAATTTATCCTTTTTGGGGTTTTCTCGGATCGAAATGCATCTTGTTTCATGATCCTTAAAAGTTATAAAAATAACGAAAGTCAAATAAGTTAGTTAGTTGCTTAATATGAAAAGTAAAAAAAACGAGAAAAAAGGAAAAATACAAAAATATTAGTGGTAGTTAGTATAAATATTTAAAAATGGTAAAAACGGGCTTGTCAAAGCTATTGATTCCTTATTTCCCCTTGACAAGCACTTAGCTACTTTTCTAAGTTACTAGTCGAGGGGGATTGAGATTCTTAGTTTTCTAAGTGCTTACTTTATAGCATTACGTGAGGACACGTAATAGTTTAGTATAGGGGATTTTGGTATGTGTTTAATTACACATACCTTTTACCTAATAAATCGACCATAAACAACCAAAAACGCACATAAAATGCCATAAATATGCTTGTTTTTTGGTTTATACTATGCAGGTAACACATATTCACTAAAGGAAAAAAATGTAGCCAAACCGGATAAAACCGAGCACGAATTTGGAAAGAGCACGAAAAACTCAGGCCAAGGGTACAAAAGGATTGAAAACGGAGCTAAAACGGAAATTTACGGATCAACTCGACAACGTTGGTGCATTTGATAAAGTCAAGACGAAGTCAAAGTCAACCCCTGGATACGGCATTGAAAAGAGCATCAAAAACCGAACCCGATAAACCAAAATGTCAAAAATGGGCCCACCCGTACCAACCTAGTGGGCCCGGGTCAGCCCACTTATATAAACCCTTTTATTTAAGCCCAAACCAAAACCCTTTAAGCCCAAAAAGAAGTTAAAGGGGCATTTCTGCCAACCCCTCAAAGTATTGACCATACATAATTAAGGGACCAAGTTTGCAAAACTATAACACACTTTCAGGGACCGTTTCTGCTAAACCTTTAAACTATAACCACCATAAGGACGACTCCTGCAATAGACATATAAAGATTGGAGGACCTAAATTGCCCAACTCCCAAACAATTTACCCTGCCCAAAATTAAACCCATTAAACCCTAATTATTCCCGCCATAAGGATACTATTCAATCACCTCCCCCACGTGAACTCTGCATCCAGACAAACCCTCACCCCACCTTTCACCCCACAACAAAATTACATGAACCGCTCCTCTCATCCACTGTGGCAATCCCATAATTTTCTATTGAACGAATTCCATCTAAGGGTTAAGATCAATTTGTTTGGGCTCCAAGGTGATTTGAGGGCCAGGATTAAGGTTTGAAGACTCTCACAAGACTAGCACAACTAACATAAGTGATGAAAGCAAGCTGCCTATAAAAGGAAGAGAGAGGACAAAGTCAAATGTTATGTAGTGTAGAAGTAGTTTTAATTTACTTTTAAAATGTTTTATTGTCTTTAAGATTCTGTAATTTTTATCTTTTAAATGCCTTGTAATCTACTTTTCAAGTTAATGCAAATTCAAGTTTTTAAGTTATTTTCAAAATATGTTCTATTAATCACTTTATTGCATTTAAGCTTATCCTATTTACAAGTCAATTCTATAAGCCTTTCTAAGCTCATAAAACCTGCTATACTCATATAAGCTTTTAAAATGGCTTTTGTGAGCTTCACTGTTTCATTTAGTAAAATTCTATATTTGAGCTTTTGGAAGACAAGCCAGAAATAGATGGGCTTGTAGGGGCTTATTCTTTTCTTATTTTTGAGATTTACTAGCTTGCATACAAAGCTCAAATTCAGTATTTATGTCCTTGTTGAGGCACAAGACAAGGTACCCTTTCTTTTACTTTACTAGTTAACCTACTGCCTTATTTAGCTATCAGTTTGCTTATTAACTGCTTATTTGTGTTCCTTTGGTCTTTGTTCAGCTTATTGCATTCAGTGAATAGCATTTTATAATTAAAGGGGTGTTTGGCATAACCCTTGTTAAAAACAGTTTAGAAAAATCCAAAAATAGCTTATGAGTATAGTTTATTATAGAATGCTTATTTCTAAAATGCCATTGCTTATTAGTCCTCAATATAGTTAGTCCTTAATCTGGTTAAGCATTTTGTAGTCTATTAAGTTGTGTCTTAGCTTAAAAAACTAGATTTTTATAATTAAAGGGGTGTTTGGCATAAACCTGAAAATGGGTCAAAATGGTAAAGGCCATGGGTTGGGTCACCTAGTCTGTTTAATCTAGCTAAATTAAGGTTTAATTAGTAGTTTTTATCAGTTTTTATAGTTTAAATCTTATTGGTTAAGTTTAAAATAGTTATGGTTTAAATCTGTCAAATTTTTTATTACTAGATTTGCTTAGTTGTGATAATTAACTTAGGGT
>BQNB010146136.1:3847-16619 GCA_026074375.1 Tanacetum coccineum
TGCAAACCCAAAGCCAAACACGTCAGAGACAACATACTGCTATAAAAATGCAAACCAAAACCATTTGACAGTTAATCTCGCTCCAAGGAATGACATGCGAGGACACAAGGCTGATCCTTCTAACAAACGCATAAATAACAACTCAATTTTAAAAAAAACAAATACATTGGACGTTAGCAACTTCATGACTCATCCGGGGCATCGCCCGGATTTGAAAGCCTCGTATACAAACATATAAACCAAACAGGAAGTAAAAAATTAATAGATAAATTGAAATTCTTCATAAGAGTATTTGCAGCAAAACAAAAGCTTAAAAAGGTTTTGCACAGTACAAACATAAATCCTTAAACAAGTATAAAAAATCGAATGTCTATATGCTTTAAAAGAACGGGTGAAATATGAAAAAGGTAGAGTGTGACAACTTAAGCATGACATGGTTCACTTAGATTTTCGTATAACAACACCTCCACAGTCGGTTCGATAGTAGCCATTTCGTGATTCATTTCCCAAGTCACGTCGATCTACACGTGGCAATATGTTATCATTGTGCTGGTGAATGACGGTACTAAATTCCTCATCGACTTCATCATACGTATCTTTGTAATTCTTGGGATGTGTCTTAAAGACAATAGACAATTTTTTATCTATATGGTCTTTCACATAATGAACTCGTTGAAACCTATAGTAAATAAGAAGAAACTCAATCATTAAGCGACACATCGAATTGATGACTAACAATGTATTTGATAGCGTATCAATATTGATGGCCTAAGCCAACTAATAACACACTCAAATCAAACCCAAGGCAGGAGCCCATTAGCTAATCACCTGATTACGCCTCATCCACAAACTCAGGCCAAACCTGGCCTCGTAACTAGGGATGCAATCAAGCCAACCCGAGTTCAAACTTGACAGGGCTTGAGCTCGGCTCGAAAACCACAAGTTAGGATCGAGCTCGGCTCGATAGCTCGACAAGCCTTAATCATCAAAGTTTGATAAAATCTCAAGCTCGAGCTCGACTCGTTATGAGTTTCGAGCTTGTTTTTAGGCTCGGGCGCGGGCTTGAGCTTGATAAAATCTCGGCTCGATCGAGTCAAACATTAAACGGCCAACCTAATTAATGACTAAAGGTTTAACGGGAGGTGAATAAAGCTAATTAATGACTAAAGGTTTAACGGGGGGGTGTTAGACGAGTCATTGACCCAAGCCCGATGTGGGCTTGTGGTCCATTAGGTTTAGGGTTTTGATTATGTTGATCAAAGCTATCTATTTAGTATAAATACATATGCTATCTCATATGTAAAAGGGACAATCAATAATAATAACTTAAACTTGAAATAAAGGTATTAATATCTTACAACTATTTTTTTTATAATGAGGTGTTTTCGTTTATTTTTATATATTTTGTAAATTAGTTTTATAATAATGTGAGTTTTTTTACTTAGTTATCTTGTTTAGGATAGCCAAAATAAAAATTATTTTGTACCAAACAACAAAATTTTTTCCCTCCAAACAAATATTAGTTTCCCGCAAATATTGAAATTTACTTTTCCAAAAATTTAACTTTGGGCTTTTGGCTGATAAATCTCCTCCTAAAATGAACTTATATTTGACCCAAAAATAATAACATAAAAAAAATATAAATACTTTTGTCACAACCCTAATTCCTATCTCTTTCACCACACAGCCACCTCATAAGAAGTTATCTCCCTTATTCACTGTCAACCAACGATTGTTCTTTCTTCGTCTCCATTGGTTTCCTTCATACCAGTTCTGCTTGCATCTTATCTAGTTCTTGCAATATGATTTCTTTGCTACATATCGATTTAAAGAAAAAGCAAAACTTGATAATAGCATATTGTGTGGGTGGTTGCATGATTGAACGTATTGCAATGGGCAAAAACTCTTGCATTAGCATGTGATAGTCATGCGGATGTAAAGACCCAATGAGCTTCCTATCCTTTAGGTTGACCAAACTAGAAAATTTTGAACAATAACCTTGTGGTACCCTGATGTGTGTAACGTTTCACAAAAGGTGTCTTTTTCAGCATTTTTCAATGTGTATCCTGCTGGAGGTAGTGTTGTTTTATCTTCTTCTTGCATAGCAAACAACTCTAGTTTGACCCCCAACTCAACCAGATCCAATCGAGCATTCACTCCATCTTTTGTCTTTCCTGGAACATGTCAGCAAAGTCCGACTAGGACTTTCTCGAGCAACATTCTTTTCTACATGCATTAAATCAATACAATGTGGAACAGAATTATGCCTCCAATACCTAAGTTTGATTCTAAATGTTGCAATTTCTTCCAATACGCACGCTGTGTTCGTTCACTTGGCTTGAAACTCCTCTTCTTCTGTTGTGGTTCCTTTTATGCATTTTGAATCTTCCCACCTTTGCCTTCTCATATCTTCTTGGTTTTCTAATGCCTTATTATTTGTTCATTTTCCTTTTCCCTGCTTATTTTCAATATGTTGTACCTCGTTGTATATTTGTTCCCCGGTTATTGGAATTGGAGATGGGAGAAATTCTTGTTGTTTATTAAATGCCTTCTTTTGCTTTCTGAACGGATGGTTATATGGTAGATATCGTCCTGTGGACCTACATAACTTTGCTTGGCATGATGCAAAAGAAAGTCGACACAGTTTTGTATCTTTCCCACATACCTAACACCCAAACCTTTGAATTCCACTGTACGGGCAACCACATTAACGTACCAAGTGCAGGGTAATCAATTTATTGTCCATAACACAACGGCTCCTATTGATTAAGTTTATCTTTTATGTTAAGCATCATATGTATTCAACCTTGTCCCGAATAAGGATATGGTAGATCATTCAACCAACGGTTTCTAAAAAAAAAACATCGATATCATTTCCCGGGGTATCCGTAATTATTACCGAAAGCATTGATAAACTTTATTCTCATACACAAACATGGAGGAAGGTTTTCTATGACAGTTAAACTGGCCATTTCACTGTGATGCCTATTTCATAGTGTTGATGTCAAACCCCATCAGCCGGATATTCACCAGCGTAGATTTCATTGGATCTTAAGCATTTTCGGGGAATTTTTCATCTATTGTACGTTATGCCTGTGAATCTGTGGGTGTGACGTAACATACCATCTGTTATCTCTGTGTGCGTTCTTATCTTAAATGCTCTGAATTATTTGTATCTTAAATAGTCGTTGCTAGTCTTGGTATTAATTGGAATAGTACCACATTTACCTTTGCTGGAATGTTTGTGTGTTACACTTTATGTGTCTTATTATCCACCTTCCATCTTGATCCCCATGTTTGACTCGCTTTCTAGTCAGTTCCTTGTTCATCATTCAGTTACAGAAGGCAGTTGTTGATAATACATGTATTCTCTTTGTATCCTGATCCCAATCAATTTCATAAACTTTTTTGGCTTGATAAGTTTTTTTTTCCACATTATTTTTGTTATCTGCAGGTAGCATCTTTTTATCAATACTAGTAACTCATAAAATCGAATTATCAGACATACGTACTTACCCTTCAAGTTGAGTAGTTTAGCTATTGCGGACAACTTTGTGAAGTCAGGACATTCTTCGTAAAGAGGCTTCTCTGCGTCTAATAATAGTTCTTGAAACTTGACAAGGTCATCCTCATCAAAATTATCTTTTGTAACATTAACCATTTCTACTCTTATTGGGCCATCTATTGGAATATCTAAGCAATATTTTGTTGTCATGTCAACAACTCTGTGTAGCTTTTAACAGGTTTTGGGCACTTATTGATGGCTCATCCTTTTCTCCATGTTTAGTCCAGTTTGTGTAGCTTAGATCAATCCCATTTCTGAATAAATGAAACTGCACTTCCTCCACTTTATGATCTATGTGGTTTAAACATTTGGTACACGGACATGGCATTAAAAGATGTTGTTTATTAACTCGTAGGTCGATGTTCCCCATATTCTGCAAGTTGTGTACTACATAACAATACAAAAGCTGACTATCCATCAACATAAGATTTGTTGGTCCTATTAGTTCACATCCAAGACTTGTCCATGTTTATAAATGTATCCCACTTATCCGAGCAACAATCTGACAAGAGAAGGAGCTTTATGGTTGTAGTCCTTGCAGGTCACCCCATCGTTAGTTTAAGGGTCCGGTGAGACATTATGGAGGATTCAAGTAGGGGGCTTTCCAACAACTCAGAACAATGTTGTTACTATTTCATTTTGCCCTATGTCAGTGGTAATAGGTTAACGGGTTACTTATTTATTTTAACCAATGAACTAGCTAATTTTACCAAAAAATTGACATAATTTACAAGAAGGAATCTCAAAACAAATGTTCAATTACAGCATAATCAAGACATTTTCAATTACAAATCATAAACACGACTTTTTTAGAACGATGTGTATAAAAGGAAACAGAACATACTTACTAAGTGGTGGACGGGAGTCGGTGGGTCTATGACGGTGTGAGAGTGACAGCGATAGAGAGTTGACCATGATAAGAAGCCTGTGTGGTGGTGACGGATTTGTGGTGAGATGAGAGGGAGTTGTGGCGGTGACAAAAGGAGTTGTTTGTGTGATTAATTTGAAATGGGATTCATGAAATTTTTGGGTGGAATACATTTAGTCACATGACTAAAAGTATTTTACGAATTTTACAAAATATTTCATGAAAATATTGGAGGGAAAATACCTTTAGCCACGATAATAGTCGTGAATAAAAGTTTTGTTACATGTTTACAAAAAATTTAACGAACTAGTAGCAAAGGTTAAAAAAATCGCGAATCGATAGCTAGGCGGTCGACATCCTTGTAGCATGTAATTGTTCTTGGCGGTATTAATCGAGAAAATACCTTAATCTACGATAATAGTCGTAAACAAAGGTTTTGTTACTTGTTTACAAAAAATTTAAAGAAATAGTAGCAAAGGTTGAAAAAATCGCGAATCGATAGGCCGGGCCGTTGGACAATGGGTAATTAACAATGGGATATGGTCATGATGCATTGGGTTTGTAATTGTTTATAGTGTCATGTTATTCGACCATTACAATGACTGTGTTGAATCGACAATGGGTAATTAACATGGGTCATAGGTCATGTGCATTGGGTTGTAGTGGCTTATAGTGTAACAGAACCCATGCATGACCGGTGATAATGGCTAATTCACATGGGTCATGTGCATTGGGTTATCACTGGTCACATTCATTAATGGGTATTTGACATCATATGGGTCATATGCATTGGGTTGTACGTTGCTATATAGTGTCATGTTATGACACATCCATGACTGGTGACAATGGGTAATTAACATGGGTTATGGGTCACGTGCATTGGGTTGTAGTGGCTTATAGTGTCATGTTATCGACCAATACGTGACTGGTGATCGACAATGGGTAATTAACATGGGTCATGGGTCATGTGCATTGGGTTGTAGTGGCTTATAGTGTAATGCAACCCACTTGCTAATGACGGTGATAATGGCTAATTCACTGGTTATGGGTCATTGCGCATTGGTTATTACTGGTCACATTCATTAATGGGTATTTGACATCATATGTGTCATACGCATTGGGTTATAGTTGCTTATAGTGTCATGTTACGACACATCCATGACTGGTGACAATGGGTATTAACATGGGTTCATGGGTACGTGCATTGGGTTGCAGTGATTTATAGTGTCAGGTTATCGACCAATACATGATTGGTGATCGACAATGGGTAATTAACAATAGGGTTATGTGTCATGTGCATTGGGTTGTACTGGCTTATAGTGTAACGGAACCCATGCATGACCGGTGATAATGGCAATTCACATGGGTCATGGGTTCTATGTGCATTGGGTTATCACCTGGTACAGTGATTAATGGGTATTTGGACATATATGGTCATATTGTATTGGGTTATAGTTGCTATTATTTGGCTAGTGTTTGTTACGAACATCCTATGACTAGTGACAATGGGTAATTGAACAGGGTTTTAGGGGTCATGTGTATTGGGTCTGTAGTATGCTTATAGTTCATGTTATCGACCAATAATGACATGGTGATCGAAAATGGGTAATTAACTGGGTCAGGGTTCATGTTGCATTGGGTGTAGTGGCTTATAGTGTAATGCAACCCATGATAATGACCGGTGTAATGGCTATTCACAAAATAATTGGGGGGGGCCATGAGGTCATCGTGCATTAGGTTATCACTGGTCACATTCATTAATGGGTATTTGACATCATATGTGTCATATGCATTGGGTTGTAGTTGCTTATAGTGTCATGTTACTACACATCCATGATTGGTTATAATGGGTAATTAACATGGGTTATGGGTCATGTGCATTGGGTTGTAGTGGCTTACAGTGTCATGTTTGTTGGGAGATTTAAGCTATCCATCACGAGGCGGGTAATTAATTTTACTATCCGAAATCGAACCGTACTACGCGGGTAACCGGATGGGCAGGTACCCAAAGTGAGCGGTTACCGGCGGTTCGGGTCACGGTTAACCATTTTTTACGTTCAATCGAGTTTAACCGTATAAACAATGTACATAAAATGTCTTTCTAGTAAAATTAAATGACATTGAATTTAAAAGTCATATAAAACCTAAGTAATCCGTTACAATAATTGCATTCAAATATTCATATATAACTTATTAACAAAAAATATTACTCGACGTTTATAGATTACGATCACATTAATCAATTTTCACACATAGATTTTTACAAATGTTCACATTAGGAGCTAAAAAGTCGTTATACAATAAAAGTATTACAACAATCGTGAGGGTTTAGTTTGAACACCCCTAGGTCATATGCATTGGGTTGTAGTGGTTTATAATGTCTGCGTGAAACGTATAATTGTTAAAAAAAATTACTTAACGAAATTGGAATCACCGGGTTGAGTTTTTTTTGTAAATTTTGATTGTTATTTTTTTATTAAATTTATGGAAGTTTTAATTTAAATTTTGTAGCTTTTTTAAACATTTTTTATTTCTAAATTTTCTAAATTTTTAATTTAAATTTATATTTTTTAAATTTTGTATTAGAAGATATTGTGTTTAATTAGGGGAGGGTTTATTTTTGTGAAAAAGTGTGAATTATCACTTTGGAGCCAAATTTTTAGTCAAAATTTTTAAAATCACCTAGGATGGGCGTTTTGGCTTCCTTATTTCATCACAAACCCTATTTTATCTCCAATAATTAGGGCTGCACCCAAAACAGAACAACAAAATCTCTTTTTACACCATTAATTACCAATTTTACTTATTTTCTTTTACACATTGCTGCTGAAGAATCATGGAAACTCAAGCCATTGATGATCAGGATCATTTGGTTAATTATGATAATGATAATGAAAATGACGATTTAGGATATCGATCAGAGGAGTATTTTGATGAGGCGCATGAGGAGGATGAAAACAACCATTCAAATGGGAATGTAGTTAAGAGGGGCATAACCAAGTTATATAAGTTTCGCATGGAATATGGAAAACCCGATGGAATAAAGCTCAGTGTAACCTTCGTATGGTTGTTTGAATAGGATTCAGGAAAACACAGAGCAAATAATTTGTTTTCGAGTTTTTTACGGAGATAAGGTTCAGTGAGCTTATAGGTATTGAAGTTTCTATCCTTGAAGAAGGTACGATTCATAAGCAAGTGATAAAACTATGGGATGAAATCTACGGTCACATATATTATTTTTTAACCCAGTACTACATAAGTTTATCTCTGCATTTACATTATGTGCAACTAATTAAAAACATTGTGTTAATCTTTGCAGCGATATTTTGATGTTGACTTAACAGTCAGAAAGCTGGTAATGAATCGTCTTGGTTAACTTCTAAGGAATTTCAGAATGAAATTAAGACAAACATACATATTGCCCAACCAAAATACACTTTCTAAAAATGACTGTCCCGCGAAGTTATAGTGCAATTTTAAAAGCCGAAGAATGGGTCAATTTTGTAAAGTACACGGCCACCGAGGAATACAAGGTTTTAATTAGTCATTTTTATTTAAGTCCATATATCTTTCATAATTTTGTGTTTCCATATATATTAGTTCTATACTAGCAGCATTACTACATCTAAACGCCTTATGATTTTATGTTGCAAGGTGAAATCAGCTGCAGCTAAAATGGCGCGTTCCAAGTCTGTTTATCAACATACAATGGGACGAGGTGGATACACACTTTTGAAAGTGAAAAAAGAAATGTAAGATTACACATTTTGCCACATTTGCATTTAATAGCATCATACTTTCGTTTATATTGGTTTAACTTACATGTGTATGTATTTGATGTTTATAAGATCGAAAAAAAAAGAAATTAAACCAGATGAAGAACCCCCGCGTGGTACACTGTAGTTGAAAGGAAGGGTTTAAGTATAAAAAAAGACGAGAATTCAAGATGATGAGTTAATTCTGTGGGAAGAAAACTTGTAGTTTGACTGCTAAATTTTATTATTATGTTCAATTTTCCTATAATAACCTATTTCCATATTATGTGTGAGAAAGGAAATGTGGACAAGATCAAAGAAGGAACCTTGAGGTTGTCAGGGCCATTGATGCTCCATGTCAGTTGTATTAGGTAAGGAAATGGGAGGTTATGCAAGATGAGGGGGAAGTGGAGTTGCATACAAGAGGGGTATTTTGTTCTTCCTCCGAAGCAGACAAACATTTGATGAAAGAATTTTGAACTTCAAGTCAACTTGATAATGAGAGACGCGTACGTCAAGAAAAGAACTATTAATCCAGATATTGTCCATCAAGATGTCATAAAACTATGGGGAATGGTTACTAAAAATGAAGAATCAGTTAGCATGCACTAAGGGGCAATTGCAGTCAATGTCAACTCAATTGACACCACCAAATGTAAGACATTTTTTATGTTGTTAACAATTTCATTTTCTAATTAACACTAACAGCACTAACTTATACACTAAGTAGTACTAACTAACAAACAATACTAACTCATACACTAGCAGTATTAACTTCTTCAGCAACATTAACTTCTCTGAGCAGTCTTAACCATGATCAGTACTAATATTCACTAGCAGTACTAACTTTGTACTAGCAGTAATAAACACTTAACATATTTTTCTTTGAAGTTCCCTAGCAGCATTAAATCAACCACGCAACATTAACACTACATCACTAACTTTATGACACCTAAGCTAGTACTACTAAACAACAATACATAACTTTTACACTAGCAGTAGTAACTTACTTCAGCAGCTTAACTTCTCTGAGCAGTCTCTTAACCATGAGCTAGTACTAATATCACTAGCAGTTAATAACTTTGTACTAGCGAGTAGTTAACACTTAGCATATTTCTTTGAAGTTCCTCGCAGCATTAAAATCAACAAGCTGCATTAACTTCAAACATGAGCAACAGTAATCCAAAACAAATCAAGAAGACTTTTAATCCCACATATAGGCTTAGCAGGCACTGATCCTAAACTGATGAGTTTGCATTTCTTAATTTATATTGCAGGTGTCTCCGGTAGACATTAATCCTATAAATAACAGCGCTGATAAGGAGGGCGGAACAACTGTTGTTGGATGTGAGAATGAGATCGAGCATTCAGAAGTCTAATGGACTTGCAACTTTGGAAAAGGAAATGGAAACAAGGGTAAGTAATAAAACATCCCCCTATGATTTTTGAATTCTACATACATGTCTTATTTACCCTTTTTTTATATATATAGGGAACTGCTTGTTTGGCTTTTTGCTGGTCCCCCCTTTTTATATAGTTTATTTGCTCAGTGGGTTTTACTATTAAGCATGTGCTTGTGTTTGAGTGGTATGTGAGCTTCATTCGCATGGTGTTTACTCTGTCAGTATGGACCTTAATTTCTGAATGTAAGTGGCAGGCTATCTTGAGTGGATCCAGTCTGCTGTAAACAGAGTGGCTTCATGTTTTCGTCTGCAAATGTGGCTGCAATTTCAGTTGTTAAGGTTAGTTTCTGAATTGCCTACTGCTATATTTTATTGCTGGTGCACTCTTAGTTTGTGAAATCTGGCTGTCTTGACATGGATGTGCTCATGACGATATGAAATATGAAAGAATCTTAATGTGAGTTCATTAGTTTTTATTTGCAAGCTCATCAGTGTTTATTTACAAGTTCAACGCTGTGATTATTTACTCAAGTTTAGTGCAATGTTAATCTTCAAGTAATGCTATGTGCTTATATCTATATTATAAGTGGCATTGTAACACAGTGACAATGTAGAGCTCGAGTGATCAGGTTAAATTCATTGTTGCTCAGCATAGTGAATGGAGAATACAAGCTTAAAGGATGAATATATGTCACTTTAAGTAGTAGTAGTTTAGATTGAGATAGTTTAAAGACGTTTGTCTTGCAATTTATAACGAAACGTCAATTAGTGACTATAATAGTGTTGTAAATTTGAGTTGCCCAAGTTTTGACTCTGCTTTTAATGTGTTTCCAGATTTTAAAAGTATACTTTATTATAATTTAAACTAACCATACACATACATGTTATTATGATCCGTACTTCAAAATTGCCGCCTTCTCTTTCTTGACATGTTATTTGGCTGACAATACACTTACATGTTGCAATGCAAATTATATTGTTGAACTTACATGTTGCAATGCAAATTATTTTGTTGAACAGGGTACTAGCCGTCTAGCTCATTACCATGTATTGTGGGATGAGAACAAGTTTCAAGCTGATGATCTACAGTCACTCACAAACAACCTGTGCTACACGTATGACTTCTTTTTGTGATCAAACTTTTTGTTTCTTTTTCTGATGATAATAATATGATATTATCTTCTGTGGAACTCAGTTTTTTTCTTTTCTGAATTAAGTTGGTTTTATAGCATTGTTTTTTAACAAATTATTGTTGATGAGCAAAGAACGATGAAATAAGATCAAGTTTTAACCATTATAGAAAATAACAGCATTGTTTTTTTGTTAATGAATAAAGTAAATCAACTTTTTTGGTTATTGGGTTTTGAACTCAATTAACGAATCAGGTATAACAGAAGTTAAATTTATTAATAGGATCTAAGCCATAAAATAGCCACATACTCGTGTTCATGTTCCATGTGACTGCATGAACTAAAAAGTGTTCCATTTATATTAGTGTATCTGCTAGAATCTATAAAATGAACGCTCTTAGATTTTATAACAACAATCATTCTATTCTTGATGCAACCCTTTGCTACCCGAGAGTTGAGCTGCTAAAAGATTTAATCGCAGTACATCACTTGATTCTTTCCAACAAAAAGATGATGGTTATGACAACACCGCTGGGCAGGGCAGGGATCGACACAGGAGTCTACATTCGATTTTGATCATGTACTTTCTCCATAAACACCGCCTAGATCTCCTGGACTTTATCTTCTGGACTCGATCTTTCTGAGGATGAGAATACAGGGGTGTTTCACAATTCGAATTGTTTGTACAAACTGCTTATAGCACACTCGATATAATTTCATATTTCTAATAGAACATGTTATATTAGGAGTTTGGATTGCGTTTAGCTGATTACATAGTATTATTATTGGGTGCGATATCATGAAAGTGATACGCATATGTTTCGTTGCTTTGTTTTGATATGCATGATGATTTGTATGAAAATGTAAAAGTTGCAGTTTCTCGAGTTATTGCATTGCTTATTGAACATGATTACGGGGATGTTTGGGATAGCTTATTGTAACTGCTAATAAGTTATCTCAAAAGGCCACACAAACATAAAATTCATGTGGCCATTGGATGATCAATAGTCACACAAAATACATATTTCTTCACTTTAAACAGCATATGGTCACACTTATTAACACTTTTGGTCACTTTATGCTTAATTATATATGACTAAAGACCTAAAAAACATGCTTTATGTGACTAAATATTTTAAAAGGCCACACAAACATAAAATTCATGTGGCCATTGGATGATTAATAGTCAGACAAAATACACATTTCTTCACTTTAAACAGCATATGGTCACACTTATTAACACTTTTGGTCACTTTATGCTTAATTGTAAATATTACAAAAGACCACACAAACATAAACTTCATGTGGCCATTGGATGAACAATAGTCACACAAAATACATATTTCTTCACTTTAAACAGCATATGGTCACACTTATTAACACTTTTGGCCACTTCATGCTTAATTTTATGTGACTAAATATCCAAAATAAACATGCTTTGTGTAACTATATATTACAAAAGGCCACACAAACATAACATTCATGTGGCCATTGGATGAACAATAGTCACACAAAATACACTTTTACTTCACTTTAAACACCATATGGTTACACTTATTAACACTTTTGGCCACTTTATGCTTAATTGTATGTGACTAAATATACAAAAAAAATGCTTTGTGTGCTTGTACAGTGTTTACGGTCACACTTTTGGTCACTGTTTTTTAATGGATACGGACACTAACTCAAAATGTGACCATAAACAACCTACGGTCGCGCGACCTTTTGTTACACACATTCAAAAACGCATGTGTGACTATATGTATATCGTCACACTTTTTTGGTGTAACCAAATCCACTTTTTGTACTAGTGTTACCTTCTACGCAATGTTTCGATATATTACTCATTATTTTAGGGACAAAGCAAAGACAAATGAAAGAATAGTTTTAAGGCTTTTTGTAACATCCGAGAATTTTCAAAATTTTAAGATAACTATTTTACCTCTTTGACTTTTAGGTCTGGCTTGACTTACAAGAACAACCATCTAAATCACGTTCTCACGTCTCGGACCCTAAAGTAATTCTATGTGAAACGACATTCCTGACAACTT
>BQNB010146138.1:0-14187 GCA_026074375.1 Tanacetum coccineum
TAGACATGTGTTATGGATCCAAAATCAGATGATTGATTATGGGTTTAATTTCATGAACACCAAGATTTACATTGATAATGAGAGCACCATTTGTATTGTGAAGAATCCAGTGTTTCACTCTAAAACCAAGCACATAGAGATTAGGCACCATTTCATCAGAGATTCTTATGAGAAGAAGTTGATTCAAGTGATCAAGATTCACACAGACCACAAAGTTACAGATCTTCTCACAAAGGCTTTTGATGTTAGCAGGTTTAACTTTATGATTGATAGCATTGGATTACTTAATCTCTGAAGTAATGTTTGAGGGGAGGTTAATTAAAATTAGATGAAAGGGAATGTATCATTAAGCAGAAGTGGGTGAAGGGTTAGGAAATCCCACTAAACCCCAACACACATCCACAACTGTATCACTATCTAATCTCGAACCAATCATTTTTCTATCATAATCTTAACTCAAAAGACTTAAAAACCTAGGAAAGCCAAAAGGACCACTGAGATATCTTAGTCTAGTGGACCTATTCTCCTTGTAACATATGAGACTATCATTAAGGATTAGGAAGACATAATGGAAAGGGTTGCCACTACTGCTTCTAGCTTAGAAACAGAGGAAGGACAGTGGTCCTACAAAGCCTATCCCTGATGAGGCTATCAATGAGGAGCATGTAGCTACCCCTTCCCGTGATCCACCTCAAAGTGGTGAGGATAGAAGGCAACTTACTGAATTAATAGATGTTTGTACCTAATTACAATAAAGAGTTCTTGCTCTGGAGACTACAAAATCTAAACAAGCTTTGGAGATTGAGAGCTTAAAAAGAAGAGTAAAGAGTTTGGAAAAGAGAAGGAACTTAAGAACACCAGGGTTTAAGAGATTAAGGAAGGTTGGTTCAATTAGCAGGGTAGAATCCTCTAATGATGTTAGTTTGGGTGCTCAGGAGGATGCATCCAAACAGGGGAGGAAAATTGCTGATCTTGATGCTGATGCAGAAGTAACTTTGGTGGATGAGACTCAAGAGATGAATGATGACAACCTGATGTTTGATACACGTGTATTGGAAGAGCTAGAAAAAGAAGTTGCAGAAAAGGAAGTTAGTGCTGCTGATCCAGTTACTACTGCTAGTGAAGTACTTACTACTGCTAATGTTGAAGTTACTACTGCTAATGCTCCAACAACAACTATTGATGAGTTTACTCTGGCTCAAACTCTAATAGAAATCAAAGCAGCTAAACCCAAAGTTGTTACATCTGCTGCTACAACAACTGCAACTATAAGACCCAAGGCTAGAGGGGTTGTAGTTCAAGAGCCAAGTGAATTCAAAACAACATCATCACCTTTACAAGCATCACAACTTCCACAGGCTAAAGGCAAAGGCAAGGCAAAAATAGTTGAGCCTGAAAAACCTTTGAAGAAGAAAGATCAAATTACAATGGATGAAGAAGTTGCTAGAAATCTTGAAGCTCAACTACAAGCTGAATTGGAAGAAGAAGAGAGGATTTCAAGACTAAAGGAAGAAAAAGCCAACATAGCTTTACTTGAATTATGAGATAACACACAAGCTATGATGGATGATGACTTTCCATTGGCTCAACAAATGCAAACAGAAGAACAAGAATAGTTGAGTATTGAAGAAAAGTCAAAAATGTTTGTAGAACTCTTGGAGAAGAGAAAGAAACATTTTGCAGGATTAACAGCTCAAGAGAAAAGGAGCAAGCCACCAACTAAGGCACAAAAGAGAAATACAATGTCTACCTATTTGAAGAACATGGCTGGATACAAAAACAATCAGCTGAAGAGAAAACGTTATGATGAGATCTAAGAGATGTTTGATAAAGAGATGAAAAGGGTAAACGCTTTTGTAGACATGAATACAAAGTTGGTGAAAAGTAGTGAGACAAGAACATAAGGAAGTTCTAAAAGAGCAGGGGATGAGCTTGAATCTGATAACTCAAAGAAGCAGAAGATAGATGAGCATGTAGAAGCTAAAAAAGATGATGATTAAGAGGAGGCAGAGATGAAAAAGCATATTAAGATAGTTAAAGATGATGAGGTAGCAATTGATGCTATACCTCTAGCCACCAAACCTCTAGTGATTGTTAAATACAAGATTGTCAAAGAAGGAAAGTTTGTATACTTTCAATTGATAAGAGCTAATGGAAGTTTAAAAAGATACTTATTAATGATCAAGATGCTCCAGAATATTGATAAAAAAGACTTGGAGACCCTCTAGAAGTTAGTTAAAGCTAAACATGGGAACACAAGGCCAGAGGATGAATTTGAAAGAGTGTTATGGGGTGATATGAAGGTAATGTTTGAACCTGACATAAAAAGTGAAGTATGGAGAAATCTATAGGGATACAAAGTGACTATTTGGAAGTTGTTTGATACATGTGGACTGCACTTTGTAAGGTTTAAAAATTTACATATCTTTATGTTGGTTGAGAAAAGATATCCCCTTACACCAATAACAATCTCAAACATGCTGAACAAAAAGCTTCAAGCTGATTATTGGAATGAGATGTGCTATCAACTACTCAAGCTCATGACAAAGCAGGAAAATGGTCAATGAAGTGTTTGAATACATCCTCCTAATAGTGATGAAGACTTTTAATGAAGAAACTTGAAGATTCAGAAGATAAACATCAAGTTTAGGGGAGGATTGTTGGGATTAAAAGACTTCAAGATGATTCTTAGAGTTACTACTGCTCAGGTATATATTAGTACTATTAGCATAAAGTTACTGCTGCTAATAGAAGTTAAGACTGCTCAGAGATGAAGACTAAAAATATACTAAGTAGTTACTACTACTAGTACAAAAGTTAGTACTGCTAGTGTATGTTAATACTGCTAGAGTAAACTTCTAAGTGGTTAATACTGCTTGTGCTCAGTTACAACTGCTAAGTGATTACTACTGTTGGAAGGATTATGCTGACAGAGATGAGATAAAAGATTGATTGGAGAACAAGAATACTTATGAAGATAAGTATTATTTATTTGTAAAGAAGGTATGTATAACTTATTTGTTTAGGAGATTACGTTTATTTATAGAACAGATCATAATAAGTTAGGAAAGTATTGTAAGACTTGTAGGACTCCTTGGTGTATAAAAGGAGGTCCTAGGGCATAATGTTAGGAGTACATCTTTGATATTCGTAGCTTCAAGGTTATTTTGTAACCCTATTACTATTCAGAGTGATCATTTCCTATTGAGGCTGAAAGTTTAGTAAAAGTTTGTTTACTGTTTTATTATTCTTCTTAGTATTGCAAACTAGTTTCCGCATAGTTTGTGATATTCTCAATCTTAGTTTCTACTATAGTTATTTTAGATCTATCCAACACAACTAAGCTTTAACAAGCTAAGTAAGATCTGTTCTAAAGGGATCAACATAATCCAACCAATTCACTCAACCTCATAAACATCTCTGAAAATGGACCGACTCTCATCCGATTGATAATATTATTGGAAACCCTTCTCGACCAGTATCTACCCGAAAACAGCTTGTTACTGATGCCCTGTGGTGCTTCTACAATTATGTTCTATCGAAAGTCGAACCAAAAAACTTCAAATACGCTGTCACTGAAGATTGTTGGTTTGAGGCCATGCAAGATAAAATCCATGAATTTGATCGACTACAAGTATGGGAATTAGTACCACCTCTAGACTATGCATTGGTTATTGCTATCAAGTAGATATACAAGGTGAAACTTGATGAGTATGGTGATGTTTTAAAAAACAAGGCATGCTTAGTAGCAAAAGGATATCGTCAAGAGGAGGGTATCAATTTTGAGGAATCCTTCGCGTCGGTTGCCAAACTTAAAGCTATCAGAATCTTCATAGCTAATGCTGCCAGTAAAAACATGACGGTCTATCAAATGGATGTGAAGACTGCATTTTTAAATGGCGAGCTTAAAGAAGAAGTCTATGTTAGCCAACCAGAGGGCTTCATTGATCCAGCTCATCCGAATCACGTCTATCGTCTGAAGAAGGCACTTTACGGCTTGAAACAGGCACCAAGGGCGTGGTATGACACTTTGTCGAGGTTTCTTTTGGCTAACGGATTCTCTAAGGGTGTCGTTGATCCAACTCTATTCATTCGGAAAACAGGCAAACATACTCTTCATGTTTAAATATACGTTGATGATATTATATTTCCCTCGACTGATCCTAAAGATTATGATCGTTTTTCTAAAGAAATGAGCTCTAAATTTCAAATGTCGATGATGGGTCAAATGTCCTTTTTCTTAGGTTTACAAGTTTCTCAGAACCCAGAGGCATTTTTATAAACCAATCTAAATATGCTAATGAAATTTTAATAAAATTTATTTTCAAAAGAGTGACCCTGTAGACACTCCCATGGTGGAGCAATCAAAACTAGATGAGGACCTATCAGGGATCCCGGTTGACCATACTCGATATCACCAAATGATTAGATCCCTGATGTATCTCACAGCCAATAGACCTGACCTGGTTTTTACTGTGTGCATGTGTACTGGATATCAATCTAAGCCCACTAAAAAGCACCTTGAGGCAGTTAAACGGGTCTTTCGGTATCTCCAAGAAACCATCAACATGGGTCTTTGGTATCTGAAAGACACCGCCATGGCACTAACAGCATACGCAGATGCATATCATGTTGGTTGTTAAGACACTCGAAGAAGCAAATCTGGAAGTGCTCAGTTCCTTGATTATAAGTTAGTAAGCTGGTCATCAAAGAAATAAACTAGCACATCTATTTCTTCAACATAGGCTGAATACATTGCTATGTTTGGATGCTATGCCCAAATTCTGTGGATGAGGTCTTAGTTATCAGATTATGGCTTTGCATATAATCACGTTCCTCTGTATTGTGACAACAAAAGTGCCATAGCTCTCTGCTGCAACAATGTCCAGCACTCTCGGTCTAAACACATCAACACCCGACATCATTTTATTAAAGAACAAGTAGAGAATAGAGTTGTTGAGCTGTATTTCGTGAGGACAGAGTATCAACTAGCGGATATCTTCACTAAGGCATTGCCCAGAGAACGATTCGAATTCATTCTCCCACGGCTTGGCATGAAGTGTATAAAGCCAGAGACACTTAAACGTCTTCATGATGACACGGATGAGTAATGGATTTGCTTCATGTATCCTATGTACATATGTACATACTTAGAACTAAAAAGAAAATACAAAAATATAAAACCTGCAAAAACCAAAAAAATCAGAAAATAGAAAATACCAAAAATAGTTTTCAGGACATGTCTTCCATTTATCGATAATATTTACGGATCTAGAAATGTCATTCAATAATGACACGGGTCTTTAAATGAAGCTCGAGCGGGAGTTCAAACTTTTCAAAACATGTCTTTATGGCTTATAGTTATTTCAGACTGCAACCCGCTTTTCAATCTAAGGAAAGCATGTCGCCAAAAAGAGAATTGTTCCTGACAATGGGTAATTAATTTTTCCCAGGCATGGATTACTTCATATCCGTGCACCCTCGATCTAATGTACGCTTAAGTGCATTATTTCTTGATAAAGAAGAGAAGTCTTCTTTTTTATCCAAAAAATTTTCCGTCTATGATTCTTCAGAAAATTATTTATGTTACATACGGTGGAAAAGTGTTGTTTGAAAATTAATCTTACTTGAATTTCTCAAAATTTGATACTCAATCAATGACTACTGCTCTTTAGATAGAAAATGGGTCATTGATTGAGGGGGAGAGTGTTTTCAAATTTATGACATCTAACGGGCATTTTAATTCATCAAATAATTAATTGGTAAAAGGTTTTTGTATTTAACGGGGTTACAATTTGAAGGGGAGTTAAATGTATTTTAACTCAAAAAGCCAAAATTGTCAATTATTTGTGAGTATAGGGGCTTATGTGCAAATTGCTAAATGTTTCCTATGCTTATGTAATTATAAGGACTATTTGTGCCATTTCTGAAACTTGTTCTAACCTTATTTATGCTCTTAACCTGAAAGAGAAGGACTTAGGAAGTTTAGGGACCAAATCTGCCAAATGGTGAAACTTTTAAGGTATAAAAGGAGATAGCGAGTTATATCTTGGTCAAACACTCTAAAATCCAGTCAAACTTTTCTCTCATATTCCCTCACTCGTAACTCGCTGGTTTTAAATTATCTTGATTTGTGATTTCTATGTCTATTCTTGCTAAGGTACCTTTTGTATAATGATCTATGTCTTGTAAACATCTTATATCTAGAACATGGTAGCCTTAATCACACTAAATCGCTCTAAATAAATGATTTCGCCTTTGTTTATCATCTAAATCTTTATTAATGTTTGGAATGATGTTTTGTTTGCTGGGTTAGAGTTAATATGTATGAATGATGCCTCGTTAGTGTTTTATTTGCATCCCCTTTCATTATTTTTGTGGTCTTGATGATTTTAGTGGCTGCGTTTGACTTTCTACAGTCAAAGCTTGTTGTTTGTTGTTGTTTGTTGTTTGTGAAAGTTGCAATATGCTTGATGATGTTGTCTAAGTATTAATTATGTGTTTTTCTTGATCCTGTTTGAGGGTATAAGTGGTTTTAGGTAATAGCGTGCTAGCTATGTGCTTATTAGTGAGTTGGGTAATAGTTCTTGGTAGCGAGTTAAATATATTTTATTATTTTATTATGAACATGTAACTCACTACCCAGTAGCGAGTTGAGGAAGATTTTCATTAATAATAAAATATTCAACCATCTATTTTGAAATTTCCAAAATTTCCTAGCGAGTTAAGTAATTTGTAATAGCGAGTTGATGTTAGCGAGTTGAACATAATCTATTATTTTATTATGAACATGCAACTTGCTATCCAATAGCGAGTTGAAGAGGATTTTGGTTAACATTAAAATATTCAACCCTCCATTTCAAAATTTTCTAATTTGGTAGTGAGTTAAGTGTTTCTAATTCCATATACTAGCGAGTTATCTGTAGCAAGTTGAGGATCCTTTATAGAATACAATAGCGAGTTGCTCCATTCTAACATCATGTATCTGTATATATGTCCTGCTATTGGATTTACCTGTGCAGATACTATGGATGACATGAATATTCCTGCCGATGATGTTCCTCCTGAACAATTTCCTGCTATCGCACCACCAATCAGAACGGATGATCAGATCCTACCATTACACAACTGGGTTCCTGTCGGCAAGAGTAACTGCGTACTCGATGTTCTGAAGCCACAAAAGAGTCCAATCTTTAAGATTGTTGTGGCCATACTGAAAAATACCAATTTCTTCAGGGCCTTCACGACATCCTCCATGATTCCCGCAATTTACATTCAGCAGTTCTGGGACACCATGCGGTATGACTCTACTACTGGGATATACAACTATCAGTTGGATGAGCAATGGTTCAATCTTCATAAATACATTCTCAGAGATGCACTTCAAATCACACCAATCAATGATAATGATCCATTTATGGCTCCACCCTCAAGTGATACAGTTATCGAATATGTCAACACTCTGGGATACCCCTGTACGCTCAAGAATGTATCTGCAATGTCCGTTAATTCTCTCTATCAACCATGGAGAGCCATCTTGTCCATGATCAACATGTTCCTTACCGGTAAAACTGCTGGACATGATAGCCAAGACATCCTGTATTGCTAATTCTTTGGGGTGTCATCCATCGCTCCAACATCGATTATGCTGAGAGGATTTGGGAAGAATTTGTTCAATCAATTCACACGTTCCTCACTGATAAGAAGAGTTTGACGACGACTACACGTGGAAAGAAGAAGTCCACCCCTCTGCTTATCCTAAGCATCCGATTCACCAAATTCATCATCCACTACTTGAAAACAAAGCACAATATTCACCCAAGAACTAATTCACCTCTTCACTACTCACATGAGGATCACGTTCTAGGCACTCTCAGGTCTGTTGGAAAGGATGGTAGGGAAATATTTGGTATGCCGATACCTGATGCTCTTCTCACTGATGCAATTAAAAGAGCACCATACTACGGCGAATACATGGAGCATGTCACTAAGTATCAACAATATCTGGATGAAGAACGTGGTAAGGCAACTAAGAAGACCAAGCCCTCGGCACCTAAAGCAACCAAAGTCACAAAACCTGCTGGTGACGAGGCACCGAAGCACACTTCCTCTCAACCACCCATATCAACACCGGCACTAACTGAATCCTCCAAGAAAGACCAAGGTAAAAAGCGTAAACTGGTTAAGGAGACATTTGATGCACCATCACCCGCCAAACGATCAAAAGCAGGTAAGGTGACAAAGAAGAGCATGCCAAATAGCCCTCTTAGGTTGGTTGATGAATTTGTTGATGAAGGTGTGCCACATAAAGAATCTGCCTATGATGATGAAGAAGCAAACCTTCAACGGGCTCTGGATCTAAGCTTAAAGGATCGAGGGGAATGTACTCAGGGACCAGCTCGTCTGGTGGTATTTAGGGAACCTGACTCTGGGAGGTTTCAACCGCTTCCAGAGGTACAAGGAAAAGGAAAAGAGAAAGTCATTGATGAACAAGCTGCTCATGATCTACTCACCCTTCAGACTCCTAAGAAGAAGAGTCCATCAGATCAATTTATCTTTCAGAGGCGCACTCCTATGTCCACTGAACCCTCTGGAAATGCTGAATCTCCTTCCTTGGATGCGGAACTAGCTCTAACTAACAGTGAAATAGAGTCTGATGAGGAAGTACCTCCTGTTAACCCAGAGAAAGATGCATCTTACAAGGAGCTCACTGAGATCAATACTGAAGTTCAAGATGAAGGCTAGGCTGGACCAAACCCTGGTAAACAAGATGAAGGCCAGGCTGGATCAAACCCTGGTAATGCTGTAGAGATTCAACCTTAAACAAGTCATGTGGTTCATACTGGAACAAACCTTGAACACATGGACTTAGAGGTCACTGATGCTTCAACTCAACAAAACCCTAAACAAATTGATGAAGAGTTTACCACAACTGCTTACCCAAATGTTCAGGAGAACCTTAAACTCCTAACTGAAGATAAAGTGATTCTTGAAGAACCTACAAGCTCTACTGGCACCCTGTCTTCTCTACAAGATCTTGACAAGGAACTCAGCTTCACTAATCAGTTCCTCGTAGAGAAACCACAGGAAGAAGAACCTAAGAAAACCAATAATGAATCAGAGGTTCAGTTAATGGTTACGGTTCCCATTCATCAAGACACCTCTTCAGTTCCACCAATGACCACTCTGGTTATTGATCTCACATTACCACGTTCAGTCTCCACAACAGTTCATGCACCGCTCCCAACATCAACAACAACAACCACAGCAATCAGAACAACAACATCTCTTCCACCACTACCACCTCAACCACAACAAAGCACCACATATTCGATCTTATTACAACACATAGGTAAGCTTGAACAATATATGGCATATTTGATACAAAACAACTTAGCCTTGGAGGAAAGGTTAGACAAACATGGGACCCGGCTATAAAACTTAGAGAATCTCAATATTCCCCAGAAGGTGAGTAAGGCAGTTGATGAGATAGTCACTGATGCGGTAGACTGGGCAATGCAAGCTCTACTTCGATCTCGCTTCAGTGTTCTGCCTGCCGTTGATATGAAGGAAGTACTCCAACAACGGATGTTTGAAGATAACTCCTACCAGGCTCATAAAATCACAAGAATTTGTTTAAGGCACTGGAGAAGTCTTTGGAGTGTGATTACTCAAATCAACTTCTATCGGATCTTGATGAAGCTCGCATAAAGAAAAGAAAGAAACGTGCCTCTCCAAGAACTCCTTCTGGGTCTCCACCTACACAGCCACCTCTACCACCACCTCTAGCAGGCATGTTAGGTGCTCTAAATACTTTAGGAGCATTAGGATATTCTCAGTTTCCCCCACCTCCTCCTCCTCTATCTACTGGTACACCTAGATCTGCTTAGCAATAGGGCAGTAGGGCTCCAGGTTCATCAAAGACAGTGGCCTCTACACCACCTTCTATGACTTGGACTACATCTGACACTAGATATGAGTCAGCTGGTGTTTCTGCTGCTTAAGAATCATCTCCTATAGATTCTTTGATGAATGATGATTCCATTCCCGATGAACAAGTACAATTTTCTGACGATGAAGACACCGGGAATGATCACCTACCAAATGCTGACATGAGAAAAGATTGGTGTAAACCACTCCTAGAAGGAGAAAGACCAACAACTCCTGAACCTGCTTAGACCATCCCTTCTTCCAATATATCAGATGTAGAGAATAACTGGGCTTCTGCGTTGGTTTCAACTTATGAACCTCTTGCTGAGAACTCATTGCTTGCAAAGATTGGAGACATGACGACTTTCATGAACTGGTACTGCTGTAAAGTGAACAAGACTGTGCTTACACAATCAGATTTTGAAGGGCATGCATATGAGTTTGTTAAAGCTTTCTACCCTGATGTCATTCACCTGCAGTTCCAGATAGAAGAGTGTCACAAGATGCTTACATATCAGATAAACTGGGCGAATCCAGAAGGTAATCAAGTCAGAATCGATGTCAGCCGACCACTGCCTCTCGGTAGTCCTCCAGGTCATCTCACTGTTCAAACATAATTCTTTTTCAATAAGGACTTGGAGTATTTGAGATATGACAACAAGGGAAGCAGACCCGCACTGTCAATTTCCAAGATGAAGGTTGCTCGTTATCCTGACTTTGGACTTGAACTACTAGTGCCAGAGCAAATGTGGATTGATGAGGTATGCACCTATGAAATAAGTGACGCTTATGGTATATCTCACTGGTGGTTCAATCAACAGAAGTTCTATATTAAGAGACATGATTCTCTGTCACATCGAAGAGAAGTCAAAAATCACATGTGAATTCTCAGTGTCGTCAGAATCAAAGCCTATTCAAGATACAGGTATGACTACTTGAGCGAGATTATTCTTCGACGAGCTAATTTCCAAGAATACAAGATCGCTGAAAAAGATTTCAAGAACCTGTATCCCAGTGACTTTGAAGACCTCAATCTGCTCCTTCTACAATGTCATCTTGATCATCTTTCTGGTTTTGACAAACGTATGTTATCTACAGCTGTCAGACTATGGACCCGAAACTTGGTGATTCCACAACGGGTTAAAGACTTTCAACTCGGCATTGAAAGCTACCTGACACAGCTAAACCTCACTAAACCAGGATGGGATGCTAAAGGCTATGAGTTCAAGCATGATTATACCATCATTGAGTCTTCTTGAGCAGTAGTGTTCCCGGTCAACAACAATGAACGAAAGATCATGAGATTCAACAAAATATACAAGTTTAGTGATGGTACGTTGACACACATTCTGGAAGCAGTGGATTATAGAGTTAAGGAATTCAAGATTAAGCGGCTCAATCCGGGTATGAATACGCGATTTTGGACTCAGAAGGACGTGGCAAGGAGCAAAGAGTTTATGTCTGCTATTGAAAGGTGACTGAAGACGAGAAGGATCTACTGGAACTTGGAATTCTTTGTTGGTGGGCGTGTTTGCGATATTGATTACAGACTTCTTTAGAGAACGGAATGAGCTCCTTATTCCATTCATATGGTCAATATCATCTGTAATATATTATACACTTTGTACATTATATAGTTGTGTAGCTATGGTATGTTATGTGTAAGTGTATGAATTTTTCATGAATTTTTCATTAAATTCAAAATCTTTCAAACTTATCATACCTGACACAACAAAATCCCTCATAAATTAAGGGGGAGAAATAAGATGTTCCAACATCGGCTTGTAATTAATCAGACCACATTTTCTCCCAAATTTTCTAACATATTTAAATCAATTGAGATCCTAAATCTTAAAGGGTTTGAAATTTTTGATCAGGGGAGCGAATGTGATTTAAATATTAAATCTGACAAAAATGTGATCTATTAAGACTCAAACATGTACTCCTCCCTCCATATGCCAAACAATTTTGAAAATTGACACACGTGTTAAGGGTGAGCGTTTCTAAATAATTAAAACAATCGAGGTACAATGGCTTTGATATCTATATCACAAGTACCTTGGTTGATTTTTCAATTGATTTTAAGGCGAAGATAACAGTACCAAAAGACCGACCCTGCACTTACTTTATTGGATGTATAAGGATGGTATGGTTAGGTACATGTTCCCATGATCCCGCCAGAGCTGGAGGGATCTACCCAGGGACAATCCACTAGTTAGTGTAAAAGTCCTCAGGTATGATGCAAAAAAGGAGTAAAGTGAGAAAAAGGGAATAGTGCCGACTAAGATGGAGCTAGTACTAGAATAAACCCAACAAGGTACTAGTAATGAAGTCTCGGTAAGAACTGAAGGGGTTGAAGAATGAAAAAGAAATGTTAAGATAAAGGGTGAAAAGAAAGAAGCCCTCCTTAAACATTAGGAAGAAACCGGGTCACTACATATGCTGTCAGAATCACATGGTTGATTGCTGACATTGAAGACAAGTATCATTGACCGAGTGATACGCTGCACAACCCTCCCTAGCCACTCAAGATCCCTCAAAGGATTCTTGTTTTATTTCTCACGGAGATCAATACATTTCTATCGTCTCTCTCACTCTGAGTTAGACGATATTGAAAAGGTGGCAGTCTGCTCTAGCCTCTGACTACTAAAACCAAAAAAGCACTATTGAGTCTAGAGCCATGAGATCATCCATAAATCTTGTTAGGATACTAATACAAACTATGCTTGTTCATCACACACTATGATAATAAGTAAGATCTTAAGAGTCCTACGCATTATCCTCGTGGTATTGCCAAAACATTCGAGTGATACGAAAGTACTCATAATAAAGATGGAAATCCTTCTAGAGCAAACATCAAACAAGATCTTGGTAGGTGACATGTGAGATCCATTATGGATCAAACTTGTGACAAATGGAAAGCAACGATGGTGCGATTCTTTATGAATCAAACTTGTTCCAGGCAGTGAATTGACGTGTAGTTTTTGAAAAACTGTTCGATGTGCTCAACAACTGTTTTACAAGCACATTGACTGTGTATATTTCTCAAAACAAAAGTGTTTCAGAAGAAAATTGATTTTATATTTTTAAAACTTTTGATGTGTCACAAAAACTCTTTCCTGAGTGACACGCGACTGATTTTCAAATCAATTTCTCATTAATCAGTGGGTTTTAATCCACTGATTCACTCATTCAGTGCTTTGTCTACTTTGAGACGCTCCGGTTTGAGAATGGCTAGCACAACTGCGAAACCCTGTCAAGGAGATTCTTCGGAAGTCTACCTGATCATAGGCAGTATTTATACTGATTAACGGGGAACCGTGGTTCTTGAAACCTTATTCAACGAAGGTGAACAAAGACACCTTCGTTTGTTTATCACTAACGTATGCTTGCAGGAATCCCGATGGTTGCAGCTGCTGGCCAGAAATGCGTCAATCCACAACCCCATGCTCACACCTCATATACATTGTTAAAGACATCATGATAGCTGAAAGACTTACAACACCACTTCTGCAACTCTGATGCTTGTTATCATGATCCAAAAGGGTGTGAGTATACCGGTCCGAAGATCACATCATCACATGAAGGCAATACTCCACAACAAGGACGATTAAGAGATTTACTATAGATGATCTCAAAGAAAGCTCAAAGATCACATAAATCTAAGGAACAAAGCTCAAATATCACTACTTGCAGTACAATGACTGATCTTAAAGAATCAAAAGACTACGAGCCAGAGTCAAAGATCAACTCATAAAATGCTAGGATTTAATTTGTAACTTCTGGGGTGACCTCCTTTAGGGGGAGATTGTTAGGATTATGAAAAAGACTCGGTCACCCCGTGTATCGTTTAGAATAGCATAGCTCGTAGTTCGGTAGTTATCGTAATACTTATGGAATTGGGCCGGGTCTTTTACCCACATGTAAGCCCACTCCATAGCCCGTTATGGGCATCCATAACATTGTATTTATACCCCTTTCCAGCCATGGAAAGGGGTTGGTTGTTTATTTTATCAATATCACACTAAAGGTTTTTCTTTCACTAGAAATCCTCTCCTTTCTCTCTCTAGATTCGGCCAACCCCTAATCGAATCCTTGTGTTATGATATCAAATATCCTACAGAGTTTGACTTGCTGGAATTCTTGGGTCTGCAAGAAATGCGAGTTGCTCCTCATCTAGTAATTGTCCAGCTTCCTGAGCTTCTGCTAACATTGCTTTCTTCTTATACCATGATGCATTCCTTGGTCGCTTTGGCT
>BQNB010146139.1:0-16619 GCA_026074375.1 Tanacetum coccineum
TTTAGAAATCAAATCCAATCAATTCTTTGTTATTCAAACATCAAATGTCAAACCGACTTTCGACTTTCCATTGCATTCCTCGTCGGGAAACGACCAGGGTAGGTTTTTAGGGTTTTGCTTTGGATAAAAGTGAAATCTTTTGAAAGCCTCCTGGAATACTTACTTATCTACTATTATTGATAGTATCCTTACGTATTTATATATTATTTATTTATATATACTTATATGGATCGAATCATTCTTGCAGCCTCTTAGTGTTCTATTCTTTCTCTCAGCTACACCATTCTGCTGAGGAGTCCTAGCCACACTGAATTCCCTCTTAATCCCCTTCATTTCACAAAACTGGTTCATTATACTATTCTTAAACTCAGTTCCATTTTCACTCCTGATAACTTTTACTTTATGATCTAGTTGATTTTCTATTTCTGTTATGAAGGTCTTTAAACTCCCACTAGTCTCATCCTTAGTGGCCAAAATGAATACCTAAGAAAATCTACTAAAGTCATCACTGACTACTAGGCAATAAGACTTTTTCATTAAACTCTTAACATTTTTAGGACCAAATAAGTCCATATATAGCATATGTAAGGGTTTACAGATTGAGTTCACAAGCTTGGTCTTATAGGAGGCTTTGTGTTGCTTTCCTTTCTGACACGCAACACAAGAATGATAATTTTCAAAAATCTTTGAAGGTAAACCTTTTATAAGGTTTCCCTTTACAAGTTTATTCATTGTTTTAAAATTAATGTACCCAAGCCTTATGTGCCATGTATTAGATTCATCAATTATGGCCTTAGCAATGAGACAAGTTAAACCACCAATAGGAACAACACTCTTTAGTTCAACACTGTAAATGTTGTCTTTTCTTGGAACTCTCAGCAATACTTGACATTCATCAAGTAGCTTAAAGTTAGAAGATAAGACAAGACACTCAGTGTCAGTAAAAAGAACATTATTCTTTTTGTCACAGATTTGTGACACGCTAAACAGATTATACTTAAGCTCCTTACAAAAGTACACATCATTAAAATCTAGTGATCCTATTTTGATTTTACCTTTTCTAGAAATTCATCCTTTATCATCACCAAAAGAAACAAATCCACCATCATAATCTTCATATTCATCAATATAGCACTTGTTTCCAGTCATGTGCCTGGAACAACTACTCTTAATAACTCCTTTTTCTTTGTACTCCTTCTGTTGTGGGTTGCCCTGCACATAAAATAAGAGAATTACTCTTTTGGGGATCCAAGCTATTATTGACTTGGATCTGCCTCGTGCATCAATGTAAGAATATTTCTTGAATGTAGTTGATGCACTACTATTTTTGGCTTTCCAAACCTAGCATGCTGAGGCCTTAACAGCATTAGCCCCTTTTCCCTTATGTTTTACCCTGGCAGTATTAACATTTGAGTTGACAATACTGTTCTTGTTGGCAAAATGTCTTTTAAAAGGCCTTGAACTTTGTGAACATCCTCTTTTGAAAGCATTTGTTTTAGTTCTAGGATGGTCAATAATTGGTTTTAAGGTAGCAATATTAACTGATCTGACATTATTAACTGCTTTTGTGTTAGCAGTATTAACTGGTCTTGTGGAACAAAACTTCTTTTGGGGTGAGGGTGAGTCATTTTATTAGTAAAGATTTTGTGATTTATCCTTCTTGAGTTGTTCCACACTGTCATTTCAACCTTTTTATCACACACATAATGTAGATGCTCAAAACTACCACAAACGTAACAAGCTTTATTAGTCATTTTAAAATCACTATCTAGGCTTTGGGACATAAGATTGTTCCAATTTCTTTGGTTCCCTCTAGGATATTGTTTGTTTTGTTTAGGAGCATCTGTTTCCCTAACAGTCTTAACAGATTTTATCTTTTCAGTGCTAGGTCTAACAATATAATCTATCTCACTTTCATCATCAGAGTTCCAATCCTCAATGATTGGAGCACTAGTCTTGTTCATCCTAAGAGCATTAGATTCAACTGTGTTGGAAATACCCTTATTTTCAACTGTCTTAACATTACTAGGTGTAACAACAGTAGTAACATCTAAATTTTAACTTTTAACAATTTCATCCAAAAATGTTAGATCAGGTTTGCGAGATATGAAATTCCCTATTAGAGGTGGGGGAACAGAATGATATCCTTTATCTGATCCAGTCTTATCAGTTAAATTCACAAAACTTTCTACTGCAAGAGAAGCTGCAGTAGCTACGTCATATCATAGTCATGTTTTAAACTTGTCAATTACTTGACTTTCCAGTATGTTATTTAAAGACTTGGATGAATTTTGAAACTTCTCTAATGTTTGTTTTAACTGATCTCTTACTTTTTTTGCTTTTTCTAAATTCATTTTGTATTCATTTAAGGCATTATCTCTTAGTCTAACTTCAAGTTTTAAAACATTTATGCTCTCTTCAAAAACAATCTCATTTTTCTTATAGTGAGCTAGTCTATCTTCTACTAATTCTAAACCTGCTTTATAAGATACTAAATTAAATTGAGACTTTTTGTAATCAGAAGACAAACTATCATATTGTTCTTTAAGAGTAGCATAAGCTTTTACACATGTTTTAGAATAAGAATCTACCTTAGAATCTGAACTAGAAGAACTTTCTGAAGATGTAAATGCCATCAATCACTACTACACAAAAGGCTATAAACACCCCTCCAAAAAGATCAGTTATGTAAAACCCTATCTCTATGACAAAAAACTAGTGGTAAGGGAATGAATGGAAATAGGTTTTCTTGAAAAAACTAGTTTTCATAATAGAAATCGTATAAAAATTAGTTTTTTGTGGTGCAAACCACTCTTCTTACACAATAAAAGACACTAGTGTGTATGTAATAACATGTCTCTGTGTGTTTATGTTATAGACATTATTTTTTTATAAAAACAACTGGTCTTTTTACACAATCAATGACACTGGTGAAGTAGGGCTGAGCAACGGTGTCAAACGAACCGAACCGACCAAGACCGATCTGAACCGAAAATCAATTTTGAGAAAAACATGAACCGAGAACGAACCAAAGTTAATCTAGGGAAACCAATTTAGATACTTAAGTCTAATTTTCTTTGTTAGACCCGGAACGAACCGAGCATAACCAAAACAAAAAACCATAAATATATAAACCGAAAAACAAATCGAATTAGGTCAGTTCGGCTCCATTCGGTTGGATTTCATTTTTGATTGATTTTGCTCGCCCTACTCTAAACAGTAAACACAGTCAAATACGTTGGTTGCTTTGAAAGAGACAAAACATAATTCGGTGTTTTAATTTTAATAAAATATGACAATAATTAAATGAAATTGAAAATAAGTGGAGTATTTGGGTTACAAAATGAAAGCATCCTTTTTAAGTTTTCATGAAACTTTTAGTCTTCCGCTAAAACTCCCGCCCATATTTTCCCAAAAATCAAAACTATCCCACCCATCTTTTCCTAAAAATCAAAACTATCCCACCCATCTTTCTTCCCCAAATCAAAATGCTAACGCTTCCACATCCACCAATAATAAGGTATTAATTCACTTTCACCAGACATTTTCTCTTTTTCTTCTTCCTCTAGAGTTTCTTCAGGATCCACCAATAATAAGGTATTTGAAATTCGGGTTTAAGCCCTAATCCGCCATCAATGGCTATTTTATGCTTCGATTTCATGTGATTCTTGTATTATTACAACATAAATCTATCGTTGAACGTTTTTTTATATGGATTTTACAGGCTTTACCATACCCACCAACCACTCGATGGAATGCTTGAATGAAATGAGTGTGTTGGTGTAAATTTGGGCTAAATTATAAGCAAACAAAGGTAGATCTCTCATTCGTTTTTATTCACTTTCTAGTTTATTTTTCATCTAGTTTATAGTGTTATGTTTAGTGAAAATCGTTTGGCTTTATTTCAATTAGCATACTTTTAATAGATCTTGATGGGAATACTCTGCAGCATTGTGAGTTTTGTAGTAATTGTTGCTTGTTATGAAACGAGATATGTTTGTTCGCCTACTGCGAGTTCTACTTGAATGGGAATGTTGTAAGTTTTGACTGTATGCATTTATGTGAATGTACTTTAGTGAAAAAAAGAGAGAAGCTTTATATCTGAGACTACTATCAAGGTTTTAGTTTTGAGGTCTATTTCAAGTACTTAAAGCTTATTTGCCATTTTGCTATTGTTTCTATAGCATATCATCTCAGATGGGGATTACAATTTTGAATTGTTAGATGTAATTTTGTATTTTGACATTGGTTTATGTTCTATTTTCTTATCACAAATTGATTTTCCTGCGTATATACTATTTGACTTCCCTTTTATTATTGATAATTGATGATTGATATTTATTTATTTGATTATTATAAAGAACAAGTGTTGGGTTAGGAATTTTTTTCATGTCGAAGGATGTAGACAGTTTAGAATATTCTTGGCCTCTTTATATGTTTTTGCTGGTATCTAACTGATTTAGCAGGTTTGTGCAGACCAAGAATACCATTCTGGTGCTATAGACTGTAGACGAAAACTGGGAGTCAAGCCCAACAAGTCAAAACTCTCTTCTTCAAATGTTGCACTAAAGCTAGTTACATGTCAGGTGGCTATTAATTCTCTAAAAGTAAAAGCATTTATTTATGGGAAAGATGTATGTATGGTTTTTCTTATAAGTTATAATGATGGACTAATATGTGTTATGGTGGTAATTTGTAGTCATAATGCTAGTGGTTTTTTCAATACAATATAGAATTGAAATAAAGTAAAGTTATGGACTACTGAATTATCATCATGATTTGTTCAATTTTAAATGTAAACTAATTTAGGCTAATATTTGTTATATATGCTTACAAGAATGGTGTTCGACAAGTAGGTGTGAAATCTATGCTCTGTAACTTTATATTTGATATTTAGTTTGATTTGTAAGAGTGTACTTGTATTCTATGCATCTTCTTGCTGATTTGTAGCTTATGCTCTGACGCCTTGCTAAAATCTTATTGGTTTTCTATTTTTCCAGTACTACTATTTTATCCGGCTCATGGGTAGGAAGGCATCTCATGTTGCTGTGGAGTGCACTCTGCAGTCGCATCCTAACATGGTACACTTACATTTATCCTTATTTCAATGCTGATTTGTTATCCAATACAGTAGTTTCAATTCATGAAATACTTGTCACTCTGCACTTAGTTAATAATTCATCACCACTCTAAACCGCCCCCCACCAATGTATCTTCCAAAACCTCTGCTACTAAATTGAAAAAGGCAAATACCAGAGCAAGAAAATTAACCTTTGATGATGATGATTGCATTCAGTTTTGTTGATTCAGATGACTATATCAGAAATATAACTGTTTGATTCCATTTAGTATAAGTCTACACTGAAAATTTTCCTGTAACTTTCACATATAGCCTGATCATAAATTCATAATTCCAAATTGTGTTTTGAGAGATTAGATGGAGATTAATTATAATTGTAGCCGAAGCCTATACTAAAAGCTCATGTAAGCTTTGTCTACTCAACTCAAGGTTGTGTCAAATTTTGTATACATACATATTGTAAAATGTTTGCATGTTATCATTTTAATCAGGAGCATACACTTTTCAAAGTGTTATGAACTTGCTCTATTGAATAATTTAGTTGTGTGATGAATTACTATATCAGTGGTTAGGCCATGATTGATAGCTTATAGGAAACAGATTCTATAAGCCCTTGTTAATGTATCCTCTGCATGTGATGAATCGGGCTATGGCTATCTTTCAAATAAATAATCAGAGTTTGTGTTCCTCTGTCCTATTCTAATTGTTGTGTTAGATTTACCAAAACAAAAGTAGAAAAAAGCAGGTTTTGGACACACCCAACCTTCTATCGCGGGTTAGAAATACATTGCATATTATTTTAGGACTTGGTGTAGCAGTAGGTTGTTAGCAGAAATCTTGCTAAAAAGTTTGAACATTTATTGATTGTGCCACCTGAACTTGTTTTGTGTTGGGGAGCAGTTTCTTGGATAGCCTGCTGATATGCCTTGCATCTTCGAAAATGTGAACTAAAAAACTGTTCATACGTCATCTTTGTTATTTTCTATTTTCGTTGTCGGTCGTCACTTATCAATTAATTGAAAGTGTACATGCTGATATCATGACCTTAGCTTCTGTCACATGTGTTTGGAAAACGGTTTTCCTGCTTTCTTACACAAACCCCCTCGGGTGTCCGATCTGGGGGCTCACAAGAACAAGAAAAAAACATAGAGAACCTTTTGCACCCTAAACTAATATATTGATTCTTTTTGTAACATAACTTCATATATGGTTTTATATATATTAAATCTTGATGCTTAAAGTACTGATTGCTCATGAGATATTATAAAAATCTGAAAATGATCATGAAATGCTGAATTACATAAATTGTGTGTTAGCTTTCTCATTTGTTGCAATGATTATTGTATATGTCATTGTTGATCTAGAATTATAATAGCATCTAATTCTGTCCTATGCAGATGAATATATAAATTAGATTATGGGTCACAAGAAGCTAAATAAAAACTTCATAAAGCAGCAGTGGTGTGACAGTGTGACAGCAGTTTGATCATCATATTAGAGGTATCAATGTAATGTGGATTTGCAAACGATAATATATACAACATGTAAGTTGCTGATTTGGTGGATGACGGTGGTGGTGAGCGTCCGTTAGAGAACAAAGAGTTGAACGCGATCATTGACGCATGGTTTACATTGTGGCGTGATTAATCCTAGATAGTTATGTTGAATTCTAGTGATTTTCTTTATGTTTAGCTGAATTGAAGTATTGTCTTAATTTACTTTGTTGAATTCAACATTTCTGGTCTAATTTGAATATACTTTGTTTCTACTGCTTTAATTTGAATATATTTGCTGTATTTATATTTTTTTATTTTGGTGGGTTAAATTTGTAAGTTTTGGAATTTATTAAAGAATTCCAAATTTTAAAAAAAAAATAGATTAAAAAAAGACAGGTTTTGAGATAAAAACATATCTTTTTACTCTATATAAAGACAGGTTGAATGTTTTTATAAAGACATGTTGCGGGAGAACCAGTGTCCATTTCCAATAAAACATGTGTGTTTATTTTAATATGGAGACCAATTCTTATGGAGAGAACCGGTGTCGATTCTTCTAATAGAGACAGGTTGCATAACCGGTTTTCATATGTTTCGATCATGGAGATACCCCCCCTCGGAGAGTGGTTCCAAAACCACTTTTTATGGGCTATTTTGACCAGTTTCTATGGCTTTTTTTGTAGTAGTGAAAATAAAGAAGAGAAAATTAGAATAAGACCTACAACTGAAGGCTAATAAAATCCATGTCAAATTCACCTGTAACAAAACAAAAGTAAAAAATTCAAACATTATATATTAAACCGAATCATTAGATCTAGAACTAAAACAAACCGATCTTAAAACTATAACAAATAAAATTATTTAGATCTACAAGAACTGAACCTTCACAGATAAAATTTTATAACAAATAAAATGTGCACTCTGTTTCCAACAAGTGGTGGTGGAGTTGGTTTGGCTAGTGGAGGGGACAGGTTATTTGTATATGTTTGTGTGTGTTCTGGTTTTATGTGTTTTTAAGAAGTAAAATATGTGAAGAAGATAAGATATTGTGTGCTTCACTAAAATATTTTGGTTATTTAGTACGGTCTCTTTAATAACCGTTGTAATAAACAGCTAAAAAGAGAAAAATGGTGGGAATTATCCCGCCTTTTAATTGGGAAAACTTTTGAAAATGCTTTCTTTATATAACGGTTATTAAACAACCGTAATATAAAACAATTTTTTGATAACAACCGTTTTAAATAACATCTTTTGGAACGGTTTTGTATGAAACTGTTCTTTAAAATAGGTTTTTTTATTTTTTAAAGCGGTATAATGTGGAACCGTAATAAAAGAAGCGTTGTAAAAAATACTTTTTGTAGTAGTGCCCAACGATGAACATCAAAGGAATTCAAAACCCTAAAATTAGGGTTTCGAGCACAAACAAATTTAATGCCCAAATGTCACCGATTAGTGCAGCAAAGGATCTAATACCAGCACCAAGAGAGATATACATATCACCCATGGCAGCAAGACCACACAGCAACTACGCTTCCACTACTCATAAACCACGAAAACCAAAGGTATACCCACAAAACCCTAAAATAGTAATTAGGGTTTCGGTAAGCCAAGAGAGATGAAGAGCGAATGACATGTCGATGAACAATCACCAACATCAACGCGAAAGCCATACAAACGACCCCTAATAGTGTAAGATCGAAAACCTAATAAGGTAGAACGATCTAAAAGTAGGGGATTCGTTTAAGTACAAGTCGAAACCCTAATCTTTATAAAATAGTAGCCGAATAAAGCCTATCAACCCTTATAATCAGAGATTAAAAGAATTAATAAGATCAATATAAGGCATACAACATGAAAAGACAAGGGTAACGAACATATCAAGGGATGAGAACGATCAACTCATAACCACGAACAACCAGCGCCCACCCTAAACCAGAAAGAAACCCTAACTTTGTTGTTCAGATCTATTAGAGACGACATGAATAAGAAAGAAGGGATTAGAAAGATGATGAGAATAAGATGCGGCGCACATACAAATCGAAACCCTAATAGAAAGGTTTCGAATAACATGATAGATAGATCAATCAAAAGATCAATCGATCCAAATCCCTAAAAACATTATAGGTTTTAGGGTTCCAAGATGCATTAAAAAGGATAGGAAGGCAACCATATTGATGGCGACCAGATATAGGCAGGGGCGTAGCCAGGATTTTACTGTTGGGTGTGCCAAATAATTTTCGATACACTAAGGAGTATACAAAACTCAGAATATAATAGATTTTACAGTAGTAGTGAATTCTTAGACATTTTGCCAGAACCATCAATGAACAAAATATCTATGAACTATTATTGGAAAACAATTGGTATGGGCCTTACTCAATTTTTTGTGGACCAGTAGTTAAAATTGGCATATATATACAAACCAACATAAGAATTTTGTGGGCTTATAGGTGGGCCATGGCCCACCCTACACTCCATTTGGCTACGCCATTGGATATAGGTTTTTCTCTCCCCAAGGGGAGAGAAAACACACACACACTTTAAAATGAAAATTAGAGCATGTAAGTAATATAACTACATACTTTCGATTGATCCTAGTAACAAGGATACGATAACCTACACGCGTGTCTACACTACACATTATTCACTCGTCTTGATTCATTCTTGTTAAAAATTTACAAAATCAAACTTAGAAATTCAATTCATCAAATGTTTATACAAGCGTTACATCAAATTGCTTAATCTTTGACTTTGTTGCTCATGGACTTCATTGGTCCTTGTGTTATTTAAGATGGCATCTCATGCTTTGCCATATTCTTGCTTGGCCATATTCTTGCTTGTTTTGGTCATTCATACGGTAATATATAGGCACCATGTTGATAGTTAAACTTGATTCTCTACATTATTAAATTTATTTATGTGATGTTTAGTTTGGATGCTACATAGAAATATATGGGCATCATGGGTATTAGTAATATTGTTTGATTTAATTTGTATGTATACCTAGACTAGATATAAGAATATGGAAAGAACCCCTCAATTTGTTTGCTTTGCACGTGTTTTCTTGTGAAAAGTGTGTCGTTTAAGGTCTGTGTGATTTTGTGGTATTGTGTGGGTCCAGTTTGGACGTTACTTCCTCGGTTGTAATGATTTAATTGAATCGTAATTCTGGTTGCGCAAAAACTGGACGACAGAAATTGCAACCGTTTTGACCAGCGAGTATGATACAATGATGAGTCATGGTTTTGGTGTGGTAAGGAACGCTTTAGTATGTTCACGTGTTGTCTTGCGAAAACTGTGTCGATTAAGGTTAGTGTGATTTTGTGGTATTGTGTGTGTCCAGTTTGGATGTTGCTTCCTCAGCTGTGATGATTTGGTCATTTGATGAATTGTAATTCTGGCTGCGCAAAAACTAGATGTTAGAAAATGCAACCGTTTTGGTCAGCAAGTATGATACACCGACGAGTCATGGTTTTGGTGTCGTAAGAATCAGTTTGCACCAAATACAACCAGGTTTTGTAGGTAAAAAAATTTATGAGCCAACATAGAAGTTGCTTTATAACTTAGAACACAAATGAGTTGTTGTTTAAATTGGAAAATTTATCGCCTTCTTGCTTTGCTAAAAAACTGGTCATTATAAATAGTTTATCAATAAAGTCATAATACCCATGGGATTTTCTATCTTTAAACATGGTATAAGAGACCTAGTCGGCCGCCATGAGCTGTTGCCTCGATACACCTCGTCAAAACTCTTTATTTTCCCTTTATCTTTTTTTCCCTATCAATTGTGGTTGTTAACCACCGATGTTTAATTCCTCTTCTTTCACTTCTTCCTTATTTATATTCTTCTTTAACCTATTCTTAGCCACAAGAATTTGTTCCTGTTTCCAAAGAGTCAAATAAATTGACAATTAAGGTCTTTGTTTGGTTTCATCAGCTGTTTTTACGTATCTTGAATTGTGATTTAGCTTAGCCGTTTCAATCTTTTTAAAAAAAATTTCCGGTTTTATTATTTTGTTAACTCATCAAAATATCGTCTAATATTATCTCCTTTTTACTTTATGATTTAATATCAATTATTAAAAAAAGCAATGTTATCAAGTGTTATCAGCTTCTAATCGCTATCAACAACATCCACCTTGAAGACCTCGAAGACTTGCCTACACCTGTTATCGAACATCTTCATCAAGAACCGGTTTCCAGCTTTATTGTTTTAAGTTTTATCTCCGGTCCGAGCTTTCACGATTTTGTCGCTCGAACCGGTTTCCAGCTTTATTGTTTTAAGTTTTATCTTCGGTTTGTGGGTTATGGGTCCATTAGGGTTTATGATTAGGTTTTCATGTATCTGATCATTATAAATAGTTTATCAATAAAGTCATAATACCCATGGGGTTTTATATCTTTTAACACATAGAAGTAGCTTTATAACTTGGAACACAAATGAGTTGTTGTTTAAATTGGAAAATTTATTGCCTTCTTGCTTTGCTAAAAAACGTGTAACACTATTTTCATGGTGACAAGAAAAGGTGTCAGTTTTAGGTTTGGATTTATACAAAACGACACGGTAGTTTGCGAATCTAATATGGACAATAGTGTTTTGTAGTGCTTTGCAAAACTAGAGTGGATGGAATTGGGTAGATCGTGATGATTTGGTCACAAAGAGAATAGTAAATTTCGCCTCGCAAAACCGACTACCATAATTGGTGACATCTTTTGCATCTGATACGATATCTAAACCGAGACCTATGTATATGGTTGTAGAGTTTTTCGTTGAACCGATTAGTTATTAATTTGTTTTTTATTATTTTTGTTAATACAGGAACAATAAGATACGTATCTGTTAAAGATTTTATAAATGAGGCTGAAGTTTTGTTTGTAGGAATATCTCAAACGCATGCGTTCTTTCAATAAAACCGGTTTGACGTACTTGATATAAATTTTTAGCATTTGTTGCGATATCTTTACGGTTAAGATGTGTATCCTAAAACCCTCATGTTCTTTGGGATTCTTTTCCTGCGATATATTAATTGTTGTGAGTCATTGCTTGAGGTCATTTTAAATATGGTTGGATCAAAAAGGTATGTTTTGAGGTTATGGATTTCTTTTCATGTAGATTTTGTTAAAATTTAGGAGCGGAATTGTTGATATAATAATGTTTTATTTTGCCGAAATTTGATTTTCCATTACTATGGAAGTTGCAAAGAGATTTAGTAGTATATAAATATTATTGTTATTCGTATAGGCGATGATGATAGCGTTTGTACGCGATATATCAATTGTATGAGGGAATTCATATAACGTTTGAGAATAACAGTATTTTGGCGGCTTGGCATTTGTGCAACGCGCCATGGTGGGTCTTTCCTCTATGTTATGATGCGTCCTTGCAGATCTGAGCTTTTGTAGAGTTTGAAATGTTCAGATAAAAATGTTGAGTCACTGCTGCGCGCCTTTTGTTGCATTGTGATTTGGTGCTTTGCTTTTGGTTTTTTCGTGTTCATGAATTTGGATTATGTGGCATTGCATTTTAGTTGGTGCATCGTTTTTGGGTTTATGGTTTTGACGTGTCGAAGTATTCGGGTTTTATCGAATTTAGTGGTCTAACAAATTGAAGTTTTCGGGTGCACCTTTTTTTTTGTTGATGAGAGTGACGGTGAAAACTGGTTTGGTAAAATTATCTATTATGTGTGAAGATTGGTGGAAACAACCTTTTATATCAAGATAGTTTAAAAAAAAAAACACAAAGAAATGTAACGTCGTCGTTTACTTTAAACGCAATTTAAAAGGAAATAAGCCATCTATAAACAGCGTGGTTTAACCCGTGAATGGATTCATTTGGCCCACGTGTCATTGGTTTGCCTGGCCAAGAGCGATGCGTAGGGTCCTCAAACGTTTGCCTTGCCTTCGCTATTGTGTAACTAACGACGTGTTCTATGCTTAAATGCTATTGATCGTGTTTAAATGGCAATGATGATATATCTGTAGCATATCTACTGGTAATGAAGACCGTTCACTTTAGCTTTCTCAAAATCCTTGTCTCGAAGCAATATGAGAAAAGCTATGTTATATTCAACCACTGGTGACGATGGCCCTCACTCACGCAAGCTCTATAATTTTATGTTGTCCCTGCCAACTATTTTGAGTTATTTGACGGTTCAATATTTTTGTTAGATCTTTACGCTTTAATTTCACCACTCCCTGATAATTTCCTCGTAGATTCAGTAAGAAGCATTTGTTCGAAAAGACCCCGACGAGTTCTTGGAAGAGAACTCTTATTTTAAATTGTTATGTGTGTTTTTTTTCTTTTTTGATTATTTAGGATCAATCTTATGGCCTTCTTTAAATATAAAGAATTTAGCGACTTTTTCTTTTAAACGGCACAAAAAGCTCTATATTAAGTATGAGAAAAACAGAAAAAAAAAACGGTTGGTTTCATTCCCCAAGTATGCAATACAACAGTGAAAAGTTCAAAATTTCCCATGGAAGCAAGTGATAACATTATATTAGCCCAAAAAAATAGATTATAACTTATTATATGCAAAAAAAAATATAATACTAAAAAATGGTTTTGTTATTATTTCCAAATACTAAAAATAAATCAAGTAAAAAAAGAGGAGGACACAAATTATAGAGTTAAAAAATTGTCACAAATTACCACCCCGTCCTAACTTATTTTTGTAACAACTAATTAAAAGTTGCGGGATCTTCTAATTTTATTTTCTCTGTAATAAAAGTTAACAATTAAGTTTGTCTAAAAAAATACAATATCCTAATGGCCTCAACGAACTAACAAGCGATACCTAATCTCACTTCGAGAAAACATTCCATAGTTTTAAAAGCCGCATACAAAAACCCCACAACAAGTGTGCTTCAAATTTTCGCTATAAACATTATGTATCTCAAATGCTCGTTTTTTGCATACGCGCATACAACCTATTTCATAGTTTTTAAAACATCATACATGCATGTAATTAAATTAACGTATACACATACTTGTTGTTATTACTCCTACTTAAGTTGTGATGTGATGTCCATTTTTTTGTTGTTATATTTTTAGCAGGTAATTTTACATTGTTGGTCCCTGAACTCCACCCCGTTTGTCCGTTTGGTCCCCAGATAACGAGGATTATCGGGCGGCCCTTTTGACATTTTGTTCTTACCGTTGTTTGGTACCATGAAGCCACGTTCTATTTGCCTTAACGACGTATATCTCTGTGTTAATCAGGCCTACATCACCTTTCTAGTTGAAGGGGGCAAATAATCATCTTTTCACTTTTTTTTTTGGTTGGTACGTGTTATTTAGTCTCTTAGTTTTAGGTCCCCTTTCGCCCTTAAGTTTACTACAAATAACGTTTACAGTTCCAATTTTTTATCGTTTTGTGCTCGCCGTTTTTGGTTCTCAGGTATATTTTTTTCCTACAGTTTTTATATTCCCGCCTATTCCCTTTTTCACCCAACTTGACATAGAACCCGATTGCCACCTTATAAATAAATCGTTACAATCCTACTCTTTTTTTGTAAAAATAGGCCTTTATCGGAGGACATATATGCCAAAAGGATGCAAGCTTATTAAAATTCAAAAGAATCAATTTCTTGTCTTAATCAAGAGTACAGTGGAGACTGAGTTGATACTTGCATGAGAAGTTTTGAGCATTAATAGTGCGGAGGTGTCTGACTTTTGTTAAAGAAACGCGAAGACATGGAAGACGTGGTAAAGGAGGTTGAGAGGTTAAGTTGTAAAGACGTGGCAAAGGAAACTGTTCGTTTGTTGAGACGTAGACAAAAGCATGATTTGTATACGATGACGCGTCTCCAGATGATGGTGAATGAATCCCATCTTAGTTTCGTGAGAATCATACCTTTGTTAGTAAGATGAATTTAAGGACAATAGGTTAGGTTTTGGTTGGTATTTGGTTTGCGGTGGTTTACTTGTTTAGTCATTTTTTGAACATGCAATTATGGTTGTTACCATATTTTAAGGTTTAGAAATAATTTGTATTGTTTGTTATGCAGTTGATTAAGTAGTAGTCAAAGTAGTATTCTTTTTTAAACTACCCAACTTGATCAAGTAGAAGGAAGTATAATCAAATATCCCATGTTCGTCCCTAACATGGGTCATTGGAACCCAAATTGACTTGTAAAAGTCAAAACTTATCGAAACATCAACATACAAAAGTAGTCAATGCTGAAGAACAACACAAAACTATGCAATGCTGTATAAGTCAAAATTTAATGATATTACTTTATTGTCAATAACATACGAAAGAACAACAGAAAACATAATATAATAACAACATCATCCAGTTAAAGTTTCTTCATGGCTTCAACAAATTCCCTTTTTTCAAAACTACATATCTGAGTTTCGTTGATGTGTATCATTAATTGTTGGCACATCTCCATCTCGTGATGTTCAACTTCCCTAAAAAAGTGACAGCTTTCCATGTACGCATACCCTTTTTAACCTTTAACTCGTAATTCCTCGCCTTTTTTTTAAACTTTTGTCAACATCTTTCACAACATCCAATAGTTTTTGTGCTATTTGATTGTCGTTGGCAACCTCCCTTTCTATTTGCACAACCCATATAAGAGCATAAGTTTTTGATTTTGCAGCTTGTTCTAGTTCTTGTAGATGACCACCCGTTTTTGAACCTTTAAGATCCATTTTTGAAGTTTCTATGCGTTTGGGTTTCATGTTTGTTTTGGAAGATGAACCCGTTTCTAAACCTTTAAGATCCATTTTGAAGTTTCTATGCTTTTGCGTTTCATTTTATTTTTAGAAGATGAAACTTGTGATCTAGCATGTTAATTTATATAAGAGTTTGTGTTAAGGGTTATGACGTTTCCCGTTCTAAAAAAAAGGTTATGATGTGTCATACCCGTGAACGGTAATGACGTTTAATTATCAACATTTAATATGAAGAGTTACGATGTTTCGTTCGTCCCTACCGTATAGTTTCCTGCCAATTCTACAAATTAATTGTGATGTATCGAGCCGTGTGACAAACAGTCAGATGCATTGCAACGAATTATGAACTACACGTCATGCATTTGGACTGTCAATTGCATTAAATTTCCTTTGTTGATATTTAAGGGGTGATACCCCCTATCGTTTGCATACCCAAAAACATTTTCAACTCAAAAACACCTTCAAACCAAAATCCCAATAAACATAAACAAAAAAATGGCTAACTTCCCACGACTAGATGAACTTACGATAGCTGCTAATACTAGGGGGTTGTTTGATGGGATGCTGGTGTACTGTGATCGAGAAAATGCAAAAGATCTTGAGTTTGCAAATGGTCTCCACAACTTATGGGCTGAGTGGCTTGAGCGTACAAACAAAAGGCAATTGTTTATAACTAAACTGGAGGGTTTGTGTCCATCAGTCAAGAGGTACAAGATTCTGGAGTGTCTAAACGAGGATCAAAGACAAGATCTTATTCAGTTGTTGGAGCTTAGGAAAGTGATTTTAGGAAAATATTGGCAGGTGTCAAGAAAGATTGCTTTGGTTGAGATAATCAGGTCTCTATAAAAGTCTTGTTTGTGTCGATCTTTTGCTATTGTATTATTAGATTTTGTGGTATGTCTAAAATCTATAATTTTGAAAAAAAACTTGTTAATATATTATGGTTACGTTTTTATTTGATGGAATGATGCTATACTTTGTGATGTTTAGACACATGGACCATAAAGAGTATATGTAGCACCGTTGGTCCCTAAGGTTAGTATTAGAAACGTGGACCGTAAAGAGTGTAAGTTGCACCCTTGGTCCCTAAGGTTAGTATTAGACACTTGGACCATAAAGTGTGTATGTTGCACCGTTGGTCCCTAAGGTTAGTTTGGCATATTATCCTTTCCCGCCTTCCACATGTCTTCCAAAGGAAGATGGTTTTATGAGACTATGCGTGTAATTACAGTGCTAATTAATGAAAGTTACATAGAGCCTAGTGGATGCGAGTCACCAGCTGTCGTATCTTTCATATCTAATTATTAGATTCCCGGTGTAACCACTAATTTAATTTAGTTTTTGCTATTTAAGTGTTCTT